>LOJH01004075.1:15142-37191 GCA_001685095.1 Ellobius talpinus | reverse complement strand
GGGGGGAAGCGGGAGGGAAGTGGGAGGAGGGGAGGAAGTGTAAACTTTGACTTGTATTATTTATAAAGTAATAATAATTTAAAAAAGAAAAAATATTTTTTAAATTTCCAAGTATCTGATACAATTTCTTACTCAATCACTTTTGCTACCTTGGGCCATTTTTTTTCAATTATAATTCACGAGGCTTATGAAAGTTTCCAGGGCAGAGCCAACCTGCAGGATTCCTTCCTATAGCTTACTTCTGTATATGTGCCCACTCACTCCAGGATGCAACTCCAAACCAAAGCAAGTCGGATATAGAGCAAAATAGGAAACTCAGAACAGGGCTGGAGAGAAGGCTCAGCAGTTAAGAACACTGGCTGCTCTTCCAGGGAACCTAAGTTCAATTCCCAGCACACAGGGCATCTCACAACCTTCTGTAACTCCAGTTCCAGAGCATTTGAAACTCCCCCACACAATAGATACAGGCAAAACAGCAATGCACATTAAACAAATAACCAACCAAGCAAATAAATCTAAAAAAGAATTCAAACCAACCAGCATGATAAAATGTTTCAAAGCAATATTCAGAAATGAATGAAAGTCAGCTGCTTTTTAACTTTTGACTGACAATCTGGTATACATTAAAACAGATAAAGAAATTTCATATTTATATTATAAAATATTCATGAATACACTTAGATTTTCTTCAAAATAAAGCTGTAGACTATAAAGTTATTTAGTTATTATTCATTCATTTCCCTCACAAAGTTGAATTCATTTATCTCTGTACTTTCCAATAATACAGCACATATTTCTCATATAGCACAGATTAATCTTGAATTTGCTATGTGAGTAAGTATATCCTTGACCCCCTGATCCTCTTGCTTTATCTTCTGAGTGCTGGGATAATAGGTGTGTGCCATAATCCCTGCTTAATTTACTTATTTTTGCAGCAGGGTGTCCCTCCTGTAGAACAGACTGGTCACAAACTTGCCAACCCCCGCCTCCGGGATGCTAGAATTACATATGTGCACTGTCATGTCTGGCCCTGAAATTAATTTAAAAAGAAAAGATGCGAACTGTATATAGTGGTACATCCCTTTAATTCTTTTTTTAAAATGATTTATTTATTTGCTTTTCTTATGAGGGCTCTATCTGTATGTATGACTTTAAGCCAGCAGAGGGCATCAGATTCTGCTGTAGATGGTTGTGAGCCCCCACGTGGGTGCTGGGAATTGAACTCAGGACTTCTGGAAGAGCAGCAGTGCTCTTAACCACTGAGCCATCTCTCTAGTCCCCCCTGGTCTCTTTAATTTTAAAATTTAGAAAGTTGAAGGAAAAAAGAGTTGTGGGGGTCAATTCTAGTCTGGGGCAGATATGGAAACAATATCTCAAGAAAATAAATGAGTCCCAGTCTCCAGGTAGGCAACCCTTACCTGTTTGCATATGTGTAGATAATAAGATGATAATAGCAGAAGGTGGAACATTTTTTTGCTAAAAATGTCTTGACTACCTAGAAAATTTTCTGCATGGTAATTGCATTGCCAAAGTAATAAAAAAAACCCACAGGACATTACCAGAAACCTTAAAATAAGATTGAACGGGTACTTAATAAAACATGCACATATATTTGTATTAATGTAACAACTAATATTATATGACTCAAATTCAAAGGTATAACTTTCACATCCTTCATAACGTGTCAAATACATTCACCTTTTCTAGAAATCATATTGGTTCCACTTAAGAGTATTACAAGACACAGTGGGGGGTGCAGCTCAATGTAGATCACTTGCAGGAACATTGGGAGGCACTGGGTTCCAACCCCAGCACCATGAAAGAGGGATGTAAGGAGAGGGAAAGGGAGGTGAGAGAAACAGCCACCCTGAAGTGAAAAATAAGCACCATGCATTCCTAAGACTGATTTTATAATTTAGCAGAAGACAGATTTAATCTGCCTTGACATGGTAGTATTTCTGTATAGAGTAGTTTTGCTGAGTTAAAAAAATAGTATTTAAAAGTAATTGAATTTACTCAAAAGTAACCATATATACAGACTCATCGAAGCTGGCAACAATAGAATGACATGCAAATATAGATATTGCTAAGAGCAAGTGAAACATTGTTCATGTAGAACATGACCACTACTCGCCAAAAGCTTCACCGTCAAACGAGTAGTATCAGTATGCCTGCAGAACTGTTTCAAATAGTCATTACTTGAAATCACAAGAACAAAAGATCAAAAATCTCAATTTCCTCAAAATATTAGGGAAAAATACAATTCTGACACTGAAGGCAATTTGTGTCAGGAAGTATGGACACACTATGATACACTTACTGAGGACATCTGGAGAACTTAATAGGAATTTATAACTTCTCATAATGACTTGCTATTTCAAAAATAACTAAAACGGGCCGAATGTACATGCAGCAAATTAAAATCTTGACATAATTATTACCTTTTATCTATAAAATTCTTACTGTATGAGCTCATTTCTATTTTCAATGGATACCAGAGTTAAACAATGCTTTGCTCATTATAAAAATTCAAAAATTTCCACTAAGATGTTAGTTGGACCTTAGTTTTCCAGATCTTCAAAGACTCCATAAACAATAGCATTTAAAGGTATGTCTCTAAAGAACAGAGTGTGGACTGCTATTTATCATGAGACAATGTGATAAAATATATTATTCAACAATTTCTCCAATCAAACTAGAAACCTCAACCAGCTTTCCTTAAAATAGGTGTAATACAGGGCTGGAGAGATGGCTTGGTGATTAAGAGCAATGGCTGCTCTTCCAGAGGACCCAGGTTCAATTCCTTGCACCCACAGCTAACTGACAACTGTCTCAGTATGAATGAGTGCTGACTGGGAATTCTTTGGGCAAATGGCCAGGAGCTGTAGAGCCAGGTCACGTGATCGGCCTATTGTTTGCTTGGCCGGCACTCCCTGTACAGATTTTTAAATAGCATTTCCCTCAGTTGCTGCTAAAGGCTTCTCCTCAGGGCTTTCAGAATTTCTAAACCTGTACTTTTGCTCAGCATGACAAGTTCATCCTCAGTGTCACTCCTTGCTAAGGCACCTTATGCACCAAGTTACCCAAATACAAGACGGAGAATTATTCTTGTAATTCACTAAAATTTCAGTTCCCAATATTTACCAAGTATTATTAATTTCATTTGTTAAATCCTTTATCTTCTTTCTATTTCTCCATTTTCTTCATATGTATTCTTTTCATGTGTTTTTTCCTTCAAACCAACCATGCAGATACTCTTCAAAGTGGCCATTTCAGTGAACAAGCTTACCACGCTGAGCCCTAGGCAAGCACTTCAGTGTAGGTAGGACCTACAGTCATAACTCCAAGTCCATTACCAGAACACAGAGGTCCTAAACAATCAAGGAGCCATTGTCACATATTCATTTGTGCTATGACTTATGACAATACTCCAAAAACATAATGTTGTTTTTATTATTTCAATGATTTTCTTCTCTAATTTTAAAAATGTCACTGAAACCCTAACTTACAGTGACATGAATCTAATTAATTCCTGATGATTTTTTAAGATAAAATTGAGTTGTTGTCTCCTAAATGGAACAATTACGTAAAAATCCACAAGTTACCAATCAATGTTAATAATTTCTTTGTATATGCATCGCCATAGCAGAAATAAATACCAGGATAATAAGTAGGATACAGAAGTAAATTTTAAAAATATGAGCAGGATATTTAATTAAGAGAGGACATATTTTTAACAAATAATGGTCAAATAATAGTCACCATTATTAGACAAGAAGGAAAAGAAATGACACTCCTACAATTATAATTTCTTCTTGAAGTAGCAAGTGTACCAAATATTATTTATATTTCTATTGTTCTACCCCAAAGAAACAAAACAGGCTTTTCATGTCAAGTCTCATAAGCCTAGATTTTTCTGATTGATCAGTCAGGGACTGGGAACACCACATGCAGTATCAAATTTGGATGCCTTGACTCCATGTTTATTTCCTGCTAGTTCTATCTTGTGGATAATGCTCAAAAATATGAAAAATTGACTTTATTTACTACGTTTGGAAATTTCTAGATATAATAGTCATATGATGGCCCACTTAAATATATAAATACATATTTATAGAAGAATTATCAGATGGGAGTACAAGCTATCTCAAAAACTAAGGTAAATACCTGGCCTCTTAGAGATGAGAGCTGTTCTCTTCACACGCTTCGATGTAAACACAATTTTCCCTTAAAGAAATCAGCTAAGCTAAGGAAAAGCTGGGCATTTAGTTCAAAAGCTATTCACTGTGCAAGAGAAGGAATAAAGAAAGCTTGAAGTTCGTTAAGTAAGAAAGTATCTTAAGGGCAGTTACAATATTCCTGAGAATTAGTTACTTGATGAGGAAGAACAGGTGAGACTGGAACCATCCTAAAGCAGGCAGGAGGGCAGGGTCTGCTAAAGCAGGCAGGAGGGCAGGGTTTGTTACTGAAATGAAGGAACACAGGAGGTCAGACTATCCCAGAGAGAGATTGAGACCCGAGGTATGGGCATGTAGAGTCTACTAGAAAAGTAGCATTTAAACTGAGATTACAAAGGCAGAACAAACTTCAGTGACAATCTGCATGTGTGTCCCCAAAGCAGAATGGTGCAGGAAGCTTAGTCTGTCTGAAATAGTTATGGAATTAAGTGCCTGGTAAATAAAAATTTTGGGAGAATGCTGATATGATACAGACTGGTGGCAGGAATCAAGAAGTAGAGAAAGATGAAATCCAGGTGCTAAAAGTCACCAATGGAAAAAAATAGCAAAACTAAGCGGGCAGCACAGTCAGCCATATGCAAGCGTGATGGAATGGCTTGCTCAGTTTTATCACATAAAGAGAAACAGTAGTTAAAAATAATACGCATGTCTTTCTTTCTAGCCCATTTTCATTCCTTTGTGGCTCCCATTTGTGGTGATGTTTTGTTTGTGATCTAACAAATAAAGCTTGCCTGAAGATCAGAGTGCAGAGTTAAGCCACTAGAGGCCAGGTAGTGGTGGCACACACCTTTAACCCCAGGACTCAGGAGACAGAGGCAGACGGATTTCTCTTAGAATCTGTCTAGAAGAGAAACAGAGCTCAGACAAAGCACTTGGGCACACCTTTAACTGCAGCACTAGGGAGGTGGAGACAGGAGGAGTCGGCTGTGTGGAGAGAGGAGTATAAGGCTAAGGGACAGGAACTCAGTGCAGTCTGAGAAGCAGTCAGTCTGAGGACAGGATCGCTCCTTTGGTCTGAGCATTGGTAGAGGTAAGAACCCTAGTGGCCACACTACTTCTCCCATCCTCAGCTTTCACCCCCTGATAGCTGACTCTGAGTTTTTATGATTAAGACCAATTAGAATTTGTGCTATGCCCACTAATGCACAGAGCCACTCTCTAGCTGGGAAGCACACACCACACTGGACTGGGACACAGACAGGCAGGCTTTAATCTCCCTGCACCCCATTCCATCTCTGCAGTCTGCCAACAGAAGCCTCCTCAGGCCATATCCATCCCCTATAGACTTGGCTTCATGGTGTGAACCCAGGGTTCACCTTGTTCTTTCTTGATGCCCACTTCATCCTTTTATTCTAGCCCCATCTCCATTGTTTTCTGACTCCTGCTTACCCACAGAACCAGGGACTCTCTGTAACAAGGACCTGACAGCCACCACATGTGGCTGGGACATAATATAACCTTAACCGTGGACCCCAATGCCACCCCACTTGACTAGGACTCAGTAGGTAACAGCAACCAAAGAGAATACTTGCGCAACAAAGACAAACATCAGATATCTACAGAATATCAGAATATCAGATATCTACAGAATATCAGATATCTACAGAATATCAGGTATCTACAGAACATCAGATATCAATATCAGAATATCAGATATCTACAGAATATCAGAATATCAGATATCTACATAATATCAGGTATCTACAGAATATCAGAATATCAGATATCTACAGAATATCAGAATATCAGATATATACAGAATACCTGAGCAACAAAGACAAATAACAGGTATCTACATCAAGAAACACTTCAAATCCCATAAGTCCAGATCCCTGGATCAAAGAACAAACACACAGACATGAACAAACTGGACAATCTGACTCCTCCAGAAGCCAGCAGCCCTGTAACAGCCCGTAGGAGGACAGCAGTTCAGCTGAAGCACAAGTCAAGAGCTTCAAAGCAGCAGTTGTGAAAATGTGCACGGACTTTGAAAGGAGATGAATAAAAGTACCAGTGGAAATCCAAAGCAGTTTGATGAAATGATGCAAACAATTTAAGACACGAAAACATTTAATAAATAAAACACAAAATGAAGCTAAGGTTAAAATGAAAAATTCAAGAGGTCAAATAAAAACCTCAGAGATAAGCCTTACCAAAGATTAAAGACATAGAAAGGAGAATTTCAGGTCTTGAAGACAAGGTAGAAGATAAGGATATCCCAGTTAGAAATGTTAAATCTTAAATTTAAAAAAAATCCAAGCACAAACTATCCAGGAAATCTGGGATACCATGAAAAAAATCCCAAGCTGAGAATAACAGGTACACAGAAAAGAGAAG
The DNA here is from genome assembly GCA_001685095.1 of Ellobius talpinus. Lineage (NCBI taxonomy): Eukaryota > Metazoa > Chordata > Mammalia > Rodentia > Cricetidae > Ellobius > Ellobius talpinus. The sequence continues at coordinate 30,616 of LOJH01004075.1, read as the reverse complement.
AAATCCATATCAAAGGCAGAGAAAAAATTTTTTTACAAAGTCATATAAGAAAAATTTTCCCGATATAAAGGAAAGCTTATCAAGGTATAAGAGGCATTGAAAACACCAAATAAACAGGACCAAAAAAGAAAGGCCCCATGATACAAAATAACCAAAACACTAACTGTCCAGAGAAAAGAAAGAATATTAAAAGTTTCAAGGGAAAAAAGAAAATGTTACACACAAAGACAAACCCATTAGAATAACACCTACCTTTTCAAAGGAGACTCTGAAAGCCCAAAGGCCCATATAGATGCTCTACAAGCTCAGAAAGATCACAGGTACAAGTCTAGGCTACTATATCCAGCAAAACTATCACAATCAAGAGAGAAAGAAAAACATCTCACAATAAAAGCAAGTCCTTCCCACTAATTAAGGACTGGAGAAGTCAAGAGAAAGAAGACTCCAGTCTGAAGAGAAAGCTAACTGTACCCAAGATGACACAAAAAATAAATAATCAAATAAATAATTCCAAAGCATTAAATCAAAAAAGAGGCAGGGAAGGGCAAAATAACATAACAGTCAAAACAGCAAAATAATAAGTATTTTTCATTAATAACTCTCAATATTAATGATCTCATTTCTCCAATAAAAAGACAAACAAAGAAATTAGATTAGAAAACAGGATTAATCATTCTGCTGTCTGCAAGAAACACACACAAGGTGAGATCTGTCTTTAAGAAAAACACTGTTTAGAAAAACAGGGTGGAAAGAAGTATTTCAAGCAAATGGAACTAAGAAGCATGCAGATACAGTTATTTTAATAAAAGATAGACTTTAAACTGAAATTAATTAGAAGAGATAAGGGAAAACATTACATACTTATTTAAAAATACATCAAAAAGATAATACACATCTAAACATTTATCCATAAACACGAGTTCATGAACCTTGACACAGATGCTCCTACAGCTAAACTCCATCCTGATACTGACTAGGTGACAGTGGCTAACTCAGTACTTCAATGTCACCCACAGACAGTTACCCAGACAAAAACGAAGCAAAAAAATGGAATTGTAAACAACATTAATCACAAGGGACCTCACAGAGGATGTAAGCTACGTGTGACCTCAGTCACTTGATGCACATCCTTGCTTTTGCCCCCTCTCCTCACCGCATCCTTCTAACAACGTATAATCCGCCCCTCTCACCCATAAACACCCATCTCTCCTATAAGAGGGACTTCAGGAGGCCAGCAGGGGCAGCTCTCTCAAACCCCAACTTAGGGAAGGCAGCTGACTGGTCAGTCCTGGGTGCACCCAAAATACAGATTGCTTTAATTGGACAACCATGGACTTGGTCTTTTCCCCCTCGCAAGTATCAGGTTTAACATTTGGAGTTCCCCAGTGAGATGTACCATCCTCTATACCCTTCACTCCAGGTCCTTTGAGGGGCTGAGCCACTCCGGGGGCATGCACTTTGGGATATTAATCCAAGGCTCCAGGGGAGGCCTTCATCCCAGGGACAGATGGAGTTAACACAGAATTCTGCCAGTCTTTCAAAAAAGAACTAACATCATAGTCCTCAAATTACCCTCAAAACCTAACTGAAGGAACACTGATTCTTTTTATGAAGCCACTATTATCCTGATAAAAAGTGGCACAAAGACTACCCAAAAGAAAATTATAGACCAACATCTTAGAAGAACATAGATTCAAAAATGCTCAATAAAATACATGCAAACCAAATTCAAGAACACATTACAAAGATCATCCACCATGATCAACATGGCTTCATCTCAGAGATACATGGATGGTTCAGCATACAAACAAATAAACAAATAAAAATTACCACATATACTAAAAGACAAAAGCCACATGATCTCCCTCATTACCTTTTCCAATAACATCAGCAGCGACAACAAAAATGTCATGGGATTATTGTAACCAAGAAAATGAAACACTTGCATAATAAAAACTTTAAGACACGGAATAAAGAAGCTGAAGAAGACCACAGATGCAAAGATCTCCCATGTTCCTGGATCAGTAGGAACAATATTGTGAAAGCGGCCATCCTACCAACATAAAACTACAGATCCAATGCAATCCCCAACTTCATATGTGAAAACCAAAAACACAGGATAACTAAAACAATCCTGAATAATAAAAGAACTGGAGACAACACATTCCAGATTTCACATTGTGTGATAGAGCTATAGCAGTAAAAACATTGTGGCATTAGTATAAAAACAGACATGCTGATCAGAGGATTGAATTAAAGATCCAGACAGAAGCTTACACACATAGAGACACCTGACTTTTGAAAAAGACATCAATGATACATGCTCGAGTAAAAACAGCATCTTCAGCAAATGGTGCTCATCAAACTGGATAGCTGTGTATAGAAGAAAGAAAACAGATCCATATTTATCATCCTGAATAAAACTCAACTTCAAATGGGTCAAGGACCTCAACTTAGGAGCTGCTACCCTGAATCTGGCAGAAAATAAAGTGGAGAATAGTCTTGAACTTGCTGACAGAGGAAGGGCCTTTCTGAACAAGTACCCAGAAGCACAGGTGTAAAAACCAAAATTAATGATTGGGACCTCATGAAGCTTAAAAGTTTCTGTACAGTAAAGGACACAATCACCGGAGCTAAGGACAGCATACAGAATGGGAAAAGCCTTTTAACAACAATAGATCTGATAGAGGGTTAATATCTAGAATACAGAAAAGAAACCTAAACAAACAAAAAAAATGAACAAACAAAACACTGAAGACCAGGAAAAGAATTACCCAGATTTAAAAATGGGGATTAAACTAAACAGTTTTGTCAAAAGATGAAACACAAATAGCTAAGAAATGCTTTCTAAACTGTTCACATCCTTAGCAACCAGGAGAATGCAAATCAAAACTACTCTGACATTTCGTATTACCCAGGTCAGAATGGCCAATAATAATAAAACAAATGGCAGGATTTGCTGGCAAGGATTCAGGGAAAGAGGAGCAGTTATTCATTGCTGGTAGAAGCACAAAGCAGTGTGAGGGATTTTCAGAAAGCTGAAAACTATCTACCATGTGATCCAGCTATACCACTCTTGGGCTCTACATCTTCCTACAGAGATACTGGCTCATGAATGTTTCTTTCAGCTCTATTTATAATAGTCAGAAATTAGAAAAAAACCTAGATGTGAATAGGACCAAGCATGGAGACAGACTCTCTCAAGGAAGTGTAGATAGAATACAGTGTTATAATGAAATGAAGGGCAACCTAGAACAGGAGGATTAAATGTGGAGGGGTGAGTGAGCAGGTGAAGGAGGGAGTGTGAGGAGGGACAACGAACATTCAAAGCCTTCTCAAAAGCCATTTGGAAAACTGCGACTGTAGATGTTTCCTAAAACATATACATTGTGAAAGGAATTTAACATAGTTATCACATATTGGGGTTGGGGGACGGGCAGCATTTCCCAATAGATATCATACATCATCAAGTAACATTTCCAGTACTGTGAATGGGTTACATCTTGAGTCACTGGCCAAAGGAGTGTCAGAGACTCTGCAAGCAGCATAGGCTACTGACAAGCCTATTGGTTACTCTCCACAACCTGACCCTAATGAGACCTTAATGGTAAAGACTCCACTTATCAAACACTGAGACACTGAACTGGTGCCCAACTAGAAATTCATCCCTACTAACTAGCATTCATGATTCTAGAAGGTAACTGTGTGCTACTGGAGGTAAAAAGTAATCATTAATTTCACTCAGCTATAAATCCCGAGATTTGTACTTCAACCTACCTGCAGAATTGCCCACTTTGCAATAGTGTTACAAATATTTTGGGAGTAACCAACCACTTCTTGATTGGATTTAAGGTCTACTCCATGAGATGAAACCTGCTAACAGATCAAGAACCTGAGACTAGATAGGTCATGGACCCCAGGGGAAATCCTGCTACTATTACTCTGTTAAGTAACATAGCAATTAAATGATTTCTAATGACATAGTACTATACTGATAGATCAGTGCACTGTCCAGCCCTTATCAGAGAAGCTTCTTCTTATGGTAGACAATAATCAATAAGCACAGAGGCCCACAACTGGACAATGTGCACAGAATAAGAGACTTTAGAGCACTGATTTCTAAATGGTGTACATTTATCACACCTCTTCCCCAAGGCTGGGGATCTATTTGGAAATGGAGGCACAGAGACTGTAAAGGTCAGAGGCGACGCGTGACTTTCAGACACAGCGGGACTCAGACATGTATGAACTCCCAGAGACTACAACATTGTGCACAGACGTGTGCTGGTTCAAACCGGAAGGAAACGCTAGCACTGAGAAGAGAAAGCAGACACAGCCCACTTTTAACAAGGAGCTATTTCCAGCTGATACCTGCTGAGGAAAGGAAAATCTGTCTCCTCCAACACAGGAAGCAACTGGGCATTGCCAGTCCCATCTAGGGCAGGCTCCATGCCCAGAAGCAGCTAGCCAACACGAAAGGACTCCATGCTTTCTTCTTGTTGTCTGTTTATTTGTGTGCTGTTTGTTTCATTATGGTAGTTTTGTTTATTAGGGTTTGTCTGTTTTTAATTTCCTTTTTTTGATATTTATTTTGAGAGAGAGAACATGAAGTTGGGTGGGAAGAGAGGTAGGAAGGATCTGATAGGAGTTGGGGGGAGGTATATATCAAAATATATTGAATGAACAATACTTTAAATAAAAACAATAAATACAACTCTATGTAAATAAATATAAGAGAATGGATACATGGGAAAACGTTTTCTAACTCCAAGAGCTCAAGGCAGGCTGTCTGAAAATAGACAAATGCTGTATTTAATTCAGGCCTCATGGATTCTGCTGCTTAGACAAAGGCAAAGGCCTTCACACATATAAAACAGACATGCAAATGTACTCATAGCAAATACTATAGTTAGACATTTAATAACTTGTTTTCAAATACAGAGTTTACAGTGCTATATTTTAATATGAACATGAATAATCTTGTGTTTCTTCATCACAAAACAAATGAAGGTACAGAAAGAGATTCATAAACTTCTCTTTTGAAGACAGGAGGAAATTGAGAATTTACTAAGTATATGAAATCGACAGTCAACCTAGAGCTGATCAAAAATGAATCTACACTAGTGAACTGAAAAGCCAAATAATAGGAAGCAAAAATTACTTTTTAACTAAAACTAAGAACAATACAAAATATAAAATCTATAGGGTGTCACATGATTTTAACTTAAAATAAAGATAAACCAAAGTAAATAGGAAAAGTCTTAAACATGGAGGTTTTATTTAGGTAGCCAGTCCCTAAAGAGAAGACAGAGTGTTCAAGGTGCAGGTGTATAGGTGTATTTTCACAGTTTGATTGAGTGTTCAGGGTGTAGGTGTATAGGTGTATTTTCACAGTTTAAGTGAGTGTTTAGGGTGCAGGTGTATAAGTGTATTTTTACATTTTGCAAGGTAAATCTATAACTGTCGCAAACAAGAAATTTCCAGAAATGTATTGAACAACAGTAAAAAGCAAAATACAAAGAAATAATTACTACTGAGAAAAATAACAGAAAAGACTAAAAAATATGAAAGAAAATTGAAGTTAGCAACATAATACTTAAGTTACAATTACCCAATTTCTATTACATTTATTGAAAAACATCAGCAAAATTGGTTGCTAGGATTTATCATCAAAGTTTTCTTTTGGATTTCCTTCCATATTTATCTATGTGATTTCAAGACTCAAGAATTTACCCATTAGTTTTTTTGTATTTTCTTTTAAAACTCTGCATATCAATATCAATATTAACTCATACTAACTCCTACAGGGATAAAGAAGGTTACACATAGCATAACATATAATTCCTGATTTACTCGAGGTGAACACATCACGACGCTATCACCACAATCCTCTTCTTTGCCTAACTGGTCTGCAAATGCTGCCAGTGAAGTGGCTCAAAACTCCAGTGACTTCCCCCAAGGGTGGGTCGGTAAACATTCAGGAAGAGGGGGCAGAGAGACTGTAAGAACAAGACGCGGGGAGGAGTAGCATAAAAACCTATCATCAGGACACGGCATGGCTGCTGCAGCCAGGAACTCACAGAAGAGACACTTATCTGCAAGACTTGCTCAACTATCACATCAACGTTCCATTATGGATGGGAGCAGGAATCTTGAGGTCCCACCCAGGCACAAGGGCTTGAAAGCAGTTAAAGGTTGCTGAGGAAGAGGATACACCTCACCGAGAAGTTGTCCGTATCAAGTGATTCAGTTCCACCCATGCCCATGACACACACACAGATACACATGGACACACACACTCACACAGCATGCACACCACAAAAAGACATCGAAGGAGAAGGAGCGTTTATTGGAAAAAAGAAGGAATTTGGAAGAATAGGAGAGGGACTAAGAGAGGATGGAGGGAGGCATTTAATCAGAATACATTATACATGTATGAAATTGTGAAAAAATAAGTAAAATATTATTACAAACATAAAAAATCCTAAGCTACAATGGCCTTGAGAACTTAATGAACATTAGACACCTTCTTTCCTTCTCTTCCCTGTGAGATCCATATTCTGATAAATGCCAGGCAAGTGATATTTCCCACTAAAATAAATCTATTTTTTAATTATTAGGCATATTTTACCCCAAATTCACTGGAAAATTCCTTCCTTAGAATAAGTTGGAACAAGGCCGAAATGAAAGATTTTCCCACAGACTGAGTACTCTGAGACCCAAGCTTATCTACTGTGCAGGAGTAGGTATCTGTCTTAGACCGAGTAACCGCAGACCAACCAGGTCAACACACTTCAAATTAGTGTCCTCTTGAAAAGCAGAGAAGCAGGGAAGTACGTGGGGGAAGGCACGGACAAATAAGCCAGTGTTAATTACATATCAGACTGGGAGGCTAGCAAAGGAGGGGGACATCAATTCTACTGCCACTCTCCTTTTTGGTTGCTAAGTTTACTTAATTCCCAATAAAATAATATTCTGGGTAATAAAAAGATGATTTTTAGCCCACCAAAGAGAAGGTATTTGTGACATTCTAGTTCAAACAGTTTATACACTTTTACTTTACAGTATTAGGGTACTATTTCTGTATTTCATCAATAATCACACATGTATATATAGATAAACAAAACTAAAAGTGGTGATCACAGACAGGAGCATGCAACTCTACACACAGACTCAAATGTAAGAAAAGTATACCTTCCATCCCTGTGGTGATGCTCAATGCTCCGACTGTATCTGGAGCGAGGTAAAGTAAGAAAGTGACTGCAAGCGTGGCAGAAACAAGAAGAAAATGAGACTCGGGAAAGAAGTGAAAAGGTTTAGTTTAGTTCTAAAAGCCTGATCCAACAGATAATCAGATAGTAAGCAAAGCAAATGAAATTGCTACTAGAAAGCTTGGCCATCTTCTCAATGCCCATTGGAATGTGGCAGTGCAAGGGATAAAATAAACCAAATATTCTAAAAATAAAATGAAACCAAATATAACATTTAGATTTTTAATTAAATGATAAAATTAAGTATTACTTCAATATACTGAGCACCATCTTTAAGCAAATGTTATATTACAAAGATGTTTCCCTTCTTTTAAGGAGAAAAGGTGAGAAGAAAAAATTAATAAAACCACCAGCTAGTGTAAGAACTCAAAGATGACATCTAATATCTACAAGGCTTAGGATATTTCATGAGGCTCCATTTTTCTTTCCTTGTTCCATTCCTGACCACTTACATCAGGTGTCTGCATCCACTGGAACAAGTTTCCTACCTGCAAACACTTTCCCTTCTAGGACCCAGGTCGCTCGCTCTTCATCACCTTCCTGCCCTCTCTCACCCACCATGCCACTGCCTTCCATCTAGGTACAACAGGCCCTAGAGCCCTCTAGGACAGGATGTGGCCCCCAACCACAGTTTGTCCTTGTTCATCATTCCAAGCCTGTCTCCACTTCTTTGCCGTTGAAAGTCCTACTCATCTTTAAAGTCCAGATTCTCTTTGAATCCTTTTCCAATAAACTCAAACAAGTTGTTCTCTTCCTGACTGTTGTTTCTGTTCTGACAATAGGAGACTCAGTCTCATAGCATTTTACTTTCTATAATTAGTAAATATATAATAATGTGTATAATAAATCAAGATAATGTCATTTTTACATTTCTGTACACAATGGATGACCCACTACGTACTTACGAGTAGACATCACATTTTAATAATTGGTTGCCTCGATATAAGACATGAATGAAGGCCAGGTGCTGGTGAAACATGCCTTTAATCCCAGCACTCGGGGCTCAGAGCCAGGTGGATCTCTGTGAGTTTAAGGCCAGCCTGGTCTACAGAGCAAATTCCAGGAGAGCCATAGCTGCACAGAGAAACCCTGTCTCCAAAAGCCAAAAAAAGAGAAAAGAAAATTGCATCGGTATCTGAGGTAACCTAAAGGTTTATAAATCAAGGTATTCCATTTTGAGTATATAAATCCCTTCCATGAAAACTTATCCTTTTTCTTCTGATAGTTAAGCAGAAGACAGAAAAAAAAATGTGGGGACATGAGGAAAGAAGGAAATCTAATTGAAAGCTCTGCCAGCTGAGAAGCAAGAACTCCAGCACCATCATCTTTACTTTGAAAGTTGCTAACATGAAACACTATTCTTTGCATAGACAGATGTCTTACATTAAAACCAGAAACCAACCATGAGGCCCGAATGTGCATGGCCATGGCAGTTCTCATTCTTCGCCCTGGATGTTTGAGATGCTCTAACCAGGCTGCTGCCTTTGTGGGCTGTAAAGTCATGCTACTTTCTGACCCCTGTGATCTTATCATGTGTCATCCCAACAGGAATCCTCCTGGAAACACCCCGAGAGCTGATTTAGAACCCTTAGCAGACCATTGAAGATAGTAACTTCGAAAGGCACTAAAATGGTGTAAATGACTATTATATAAACAATGAAAGGTGACTGTCTTAGGGACTCTTTCTTTCTGAGCACCTGTCTTTTCCTTCACCTTTCCTCTTAAATACTATTATTAACATATCATTTGTCTAATCCCAAAACTGACTAGTCCTTATATTCTTCTCCATGCCAAAGGAACACCATTCAGTTAGCACAGAGCTGAGGTTCCTAACAGACTACAGGGAATCTTCCAGATGAGGAGGGGGGCAGCTTGGAGCTATGCCTTCTCTACTCCACCAACTCGGATTCTAAAACATTGCTTGTGATGCTAAAATCATACTTATGGGAATGAAAACGACCAATATAAAAATATACTGCAATTGGATGGTGCACACTGTTAATCCCAGCATTGAAAAGGCAGAGGCAGACGGATCTCTGTGAGTTTGAGACCAACCTGGTCTACAGAGTGAGTTCTGGTACAGCCAGGGCTACACAGAGAAACCCTGTCTTTAAAACAAATAAACCCCCAAATCCAAAACCAACAAAAGCCAAATATATGTGTGTGTATGTATGTATATGTATATATATATGTACTGCATATGTTATGATGTTATTAAAATATATAATACTCTCTACATATATTCTAATAGTAAGTTAACTCCTATAACTAAAATCTTAAAAATATCCTGCTCTAAAGCCACATGTTTGTATCCCCTCAAAAATGATGATCGCAGGGAAACAATAGTTACCAGTGTTTACTAAAGAAACAATGAGTCAAAAGGTGCAGAGAAAGGGGAATAAGAAATAAAATAATCTCCATTTACAATGCACTAAACTAATAATCTACATGCAAGTGCTTGCATTATTTGTAAATGGTATTTACTTTCAACAACAGAGTAAGATTTAGACTAATAATGACAGAGTGAGAGAAATAAAGAATCAAAGAGCCAATAAGATACGGTTATAGAATTCTTAAATGCTACCCATAAAGATAGAATGCTATATCTCATGTATCACCACTGAAATTTAATAAACTATAATATAATGCAAATAGCTACATATCACATGGGATATGATCAGTGTAAAAGCCTTCACACACAATTTCCCAGCATGTTGCCAAATATTTCACACCAAACTCCATGATGTGTGATGTGTTTTGTTTCTGTAAGTTTGCTCTTGTTGACTGAATAAACATTCCCATTTCTCAAAGTCTAACTCAGGTGCCATCTTCTATACTTGGCCACAATACCTGAATCAACTAATTCCTTGTTTTTAAAATTTTTTCTCTGTTGTCATTTTTTGTTATTTCAGGTTAATTGTTAATCATTAAATATAAAATATTTGAGAGTCAATGTTTTCTTAATATTATATGTATGACTTTTTTTCATTAACTACCATAAAGCTTTATTTCTTTTTTTTAAAGAGTGTCTTATACAGTTCAATTTCTCATTGAACTAGCTATCTTGAACGCCTTAACCTCCTACACTATCTCCTGAGTACCAGGATTACAATATGCACACTGCCTTGCTCTGATTTGGGATGTCCTTCTGTATATGTGCTGCTTTTATTGGTTGATGAAGAAAGCTGTTTTAGCCAATGGCTTAGCAGAGTAAAGCCAGGCGGGAAATTCGGAGAGAGAGAGGGAGTAGGGGGAGTCAGGGAGATGCCACATAGCTGCCCAAGAAGAATAACGTAGGAACCTTACCAGTAGGCTACAACCTTGTGGTGATACACAGATTAATAGAAATTGGGTTAATTTAAGATGTCAGAGCTAGGTATAAATATGCTTAAGCTATTGGTCAAACTGTTGAATTAATATAGTTTCTATGTGATTATTCAGGTCTGGGCTACTGGGAAATGAATGAGCAATCTCCATCTACATTGCTCAACTAACAATACAAAGATAAAATATGACTATGTGTAATATTTGTAGTAACTGGTTGTCTGATAAGGAATATAAAAGTCTCATTGGAGGCAGAGTCAGTTAATTCATATAATTCTACATAATAAATTTTATGGATACAGAAATCAAATGCTTGGTTTTCTCCAAACATACTTAAAATTCTAAAGAACACTTGGCTCCATACCCCATGAAGTAAAATCTAATTCAACACATTAGATTTTATAAGGAGGCTGACGTGCACATCCTTTAACATCCCTAATACACTAGTGACTGACACAAGGAAATTCTTTCCTTGGCCTTTTAATACACTCTGATGGATTCTCGTGTTGGTCAAAGTTTGGTCACTATGACAAAACACTTGATAAAACTTATTTCAAAGATGAAAAATTTATTTTGAACCAGTTCCAGATGTTAATCCACCATGATAGAGATGGTGATGTGAACAAGAACAGTTCATCTAAGGTAGCCAGGAGATGGAGAAGGAAGGCCTAACCTAGCAGGGTTCCCTCATGATCTCTCTGCTAGCTAGGTTCACAGCCTACTGGGAAACACCTATGCTAGACTCAAGGCAGGTCTTCCTCTCTTATCCAACCTCCTGGAAATTCCCCAGAACCACACAAAAGTGGCTTTATAAATCACCTAGACATGTATCAAACCCAATTAAATTGAACGGATTCAAAAGTCTATAAAATGATATTCATAAACATAATGGACATTCAGAGGCAGCTGATGACTGGAAATCCTTAAGAACATTAGACTAGAGTAGACATTAAGAGAGAACATTGTTCAGTGAATGCTGCTTGTTGTATTAATGAATTGCACAGGTGAAGTAATACTAGAAATGCTTTCTACTGTTTGTGTCTATTGAAATGAAATTTTACTTTACGTAGTTTTCAAAAGACTTGAGATAGATCCCAACAAAGAATGACTATTTTCTGCACATCTACATCCTTCCTCCTAAAAGTGAGACAAAATCACATGGGTCTATCTATCTATCATCTATCTATCTTCCTTAAAACTTCCACAGATAAACATTGGAATATTATTGCTACACTAAAAGACTCATAAGAATCATAAAGAAGAAAAGCATAATGACCACATGAAATAGGAATTAATTATCTGGGTTTTAAAAAAATATTAAAGGCAAATGGTCCTATGTTCGTGGTCATTAAAACTAGTAATATGTACTATAAAATACTGAAAAATATTAGTAATTTAATATAACAGTAAACAGTTATTTAGCAATTTTATTCTATTACTTTCTATAAGGATTAGTCTATATTTTTGAACTTCATATTGAGAACATTTTTTCATTAAATGATCATTTATGTAAGCTTATAAGAAATTTAAAGTCATTTAGACAATTTTATTCCCTCAATAAGCAGATTTTCAATGGCTAAGAAGCTTGTGACAGCTATATAAATAATTTTAAAGCTATAAAGTTCATTAACATTCTATTAGACAATCAAAATACATATTGATCCTTTTTATGACATGTTCCAAGTCTGAGGCAAGCCACCGTGGTGACCTCACTTTCACTATGATTGTACTGATAAACATGTCTCCAGATAGACAGCATGCTCATAACCACCCCTAGGGTACTGGTTACATGAAAAGTTTAAAAAATTTAAAAAGCAAAAAAGTTAAATAGTTTTTAAACTGACACTAACAGAACTATTAATTTAATAACTATTTAGTTTCTTCTTTGATCCTACACACAAAAATCAGTATTTGCTTGGCACTATCAATGTAGAAGGTATCAATGTACTTTCTTTGGGGACAAAAGGGAATTATGTGCACAGATTGAGCATTAATCTTGAATCAAACCAAACGATTTCTTTATACATCCTGACAGTTACTTGTCGTGTCCGTGGAATTCAGTGACAAGGAATGTACTATGTCATCTTATTTTCTCAATACTAGAGTGGACTTTATCATGCCCTTATCCTAAACGTATTTGAGAGTTTGAAAAAAAATCCAATGGTATTTCTTATATATAACTCAATTGAATTAGAAAGTTAATTAATTTTCTTAAATTTAGTAGTAATTAATGTAAGCATTTTAACATACCATGTTATTCCTATGTTGGTCACATTTAATGGGGCAAAATCAGAGACTTCTTGCAAACACAGCAAGTGTAGTTCTTTAAGATGTTAAAACATTACTAAAGGCCAAGAGAGAAAATCTCTTGGAGAATTATAATAAAGGTTTCCTAAAGAAACTAGACTCCGTCTCAAGATTTCTGTATAGAAAAAGCCACCCTATTTCTCTGAAATGTGCTAAAGACTTTAATCTCTATTGGCCTATTGATATATATTACACAGGATAATTTGGTATGTGCAGGTAAAAAAATCTTTACATTCTGATTATCATTATAATGTCTCATGCAAATTTGCTAGCTATTTTTATATAATCTTTTCTTGACAGAGTCTAGTCAAGCAACACTGGCCAACCTCTTAGTTGTGACTTTCCTGGTCTCCATCCCAAATGCTCAGGAGAGCCAAGGTGCTCAGGGAGTCACAGTGGTCGGGCAACCCATGGTACTCAGGAGAGTCATGGTACTCAGGCAAGCTATCAGGCAAGCTATGGTGCTCAGGTGACCCATGATAGTCAGGTTAATCCTGTTTTGCTTTTCTTATCAAGAACAATTACACTTGTTAACCTTTCCTTCTAAACAAAGGGCTATCTTAAGAAAAACTGTAGAAATAGTAAAGAAAAGGCAGCATTTGGAATCTCAGATGAGACAAAGGACTAGGTAAGATATGCCTTCCTGAAGGCAGCAGAGTTCAGTGAGAGCTAATTGTGCTTACCTGTCTCTGTCTGGAGAATAATGGTCATCCACGACCCGGTGTCTGTCAATCCGGCTAATTGTATTGTAATGACCAGGAGCACGTGTCCCTCGCAGCCCCTGTTCCACGTTCCTACTAAGACAGCAAGATAATTAAATACCTGAGTGATCTATAGCATATCCCCCACAAAATAATAATAAAATCTGTTTTTTGGTTTATTCGTATCTCTGCTGGAAAAAATTTCATTTCGAGATTAATAGTTAATTGAGGATCTGGCTGATCTTACAGATACATTAAGAGCCCAATAAGAGAGTATCCTTCAGGATAAGATAAACAATGTCATACCTTACTGATGGGCAACACCCAATTCTCTGTAATCATAATTACTGATATAATACACACTAGAGAAAGATTTATGAGAAGATAGGTTCAATGTGGCACATGCTGTCTAGCATGGGCCACGGGAAGTGTGGGAGAGATGCCTTGTGCATGGTTGGACCTGAGTTCGAATCTCAGTACCTATCCTGTAGGAACCATACTCTCTGGCAGCATGCCAGACTAGTCTACCACCTTTGTGACTAAATTATAGCTGTCTAACTGTCATCTTACTGACTCCTGCCCTCATCTACTCTGAATGTGGTGGTTCTTTGAAACCATAGAATGAAAGCTAAAATCCTCACTCCAGGTGATGGATTTGGTTTCTGCCTTTGCAAACCACATTTTTCCATTAGTCTGTAATGTTATGTTTGTATACAGAGGAATGTACAAACACACAGGCAAATTTCATGTAATATATGTCTACAGTGTCCTATCTAGTCAATATCTATTAAATTATATCTTTGTATACTATACATAGTTTTCTCTTTAGTATGTTTTCTGAACTATCTATCATGTATAAATCACATACATTAATGTCCGTGGTTTACATTCCATGTAGTGCTTTGGTCCTTAGGTTGGCCAGAGATTTCTAATATAAGACCTAGAGCAAGATATTGGTATGACATTTCTCTCACTATTCATGCATTATTTTAGTTTTTCAAAGATTTTTTTAAAATACTTTTCAACTTACCAATTACTATATCATTCATGAATATAATTATTTGATTCTAAATGGATCTGCTTAATATTTATATGCAATCTAAGGCTAGTTTTTCTTAACTATTTTGAACTCTTAGGGCAAATAATACACAAATCATGCCATGTAACAAACTATCCCATATCACTTCTGAGTCCCATTGCAATGGTGTCTTGCTTTTCTTTAAAAGGATGATCCAAAGGATAATTTATTTTTAGAGGTTATTACGGTAATTTAGGCAAAATTCATCTTAAATACCTAGCTATAAGCAAAATTTACAGACTGACTTACCTTTGTGGAGGAGGGACACTTGGTGACCATGATCTAGTCCTTCCTATAGCATCTACTCGATGAGGAGACCCTGATGGTGAACAATGGTTTGATGACATCACTTGTTCTGGCACTGATAATGTGGAGCTTTGAAGGTCTCGAGCATCGTGATGATAATCTAGGTGCAAAAAATAAAGTAATAATTATCTGCACACCAAGTTCTCTGTGTGGCACTAAGAAACATTAAATACTAGTGAGCCTGACATACTTTTAATGTGATAATTGCAAAGTATAACAAACACAGTATAACATGTTTGAAACATTGTAAGCACAAAAATGAAAAGGGAAGGACATTTGATAGTTACCGTGGTAGTCACTATGTGATAGTTACCGTGGTAGTCACTATGTGATATTTACCGTGGTAGTCACTATGTGATAGTTACCGCGGTAGTCACTATCTGATAGTTACCGCGGTAGTCACTATCTGATAGTTACCGCGGTAGTCACTATGTGATAGTTACCGTGGTAGTCACTATGTGATAGTTACCGTGGTAGTCACTATGTG
>LOJH01004075.1:0-13865 GCA_001685095.1 Ellobius talpinus | reverse complement strand
CAAACACATTGCTGCAGTGTGCATCCCCTCAAACACATTGCTGCAGTGTGCATCTCTAAAACACATTGCTGCAGTGTGCATCCCTAAAACACATTGCTGCAGCGTGCATCCCCTCAAACACATTGCTGCAGTGTGCATCCCCTAAAACACATTGCTGCAGCGTGCATCCCCTCAAACACATTGCTGCAGTGTGCATCCCCTAAATTATTCAGGAGCTCTTAGGGTAACAAAGAAGCAGCACATGGGCTTAGCATGCAGAAGGCCCTAGGTTCATCCCCGATCCATATCCATCTTAAAACGATTAGAAACAGACATAAATCAGAGAAGCCATTTCATTCCTCTGTGGCTTCTTCTCAGTAAGTCAATGTTCTGCAGTACTAGACTGGTGCCATGGGACAGCTCAGAAGATTAAGACGTAAATAATTGAAGAAGCACCCAAGAAAATAGAAGAGGAAATTTTGAAAGGGAAAAAACTAAACTAAGTAGGCTTATCCCAATCGCTCTGAAAACTCTGGAATTAGTTGCTGTGGTTTTCGTAAAGGGAATACACTTTTTAATTTCTTAAAGACAAACACTGGTTTGGGACTATGAAACAAAAAAGGCAAGGTACTTAATTATGTAGCAGACAGATTCTGTTTATCTAAACACAAACTGCCTCAGGCAAGAATGGCTGTGAATTCTAAGCAACCGACATTGGCAGCAGCTAGTAAGGGCATATTTCTGTGTACATATACACACATGTTACACTGTGGTAAATAAAGAAAAAACTCCACACATGTTTATCCATATGCAAAATCACTTTCATAAGCTTGGAGACAAAACATACACATAATCATGTGTATGCACACATGCTTACATATGCTTTTTAAGTAAACAAATGATAATCATATAAAGAGAAAAGTATAAGGAATTTGTTGTTGTAAGTTACATAATCTGTGAAGGACTATTTGAAAGTGGATTTGAAGTGTGTGTGTGTGTGTGTGTGTGCATTCTAGATCAAGTACATGGGAAACATATTTTTTAAAGCTAAAGCTAAGAAAGTAACAAGCTTGAGTTCTAGGACAGCCAGGACTACACAGAGAAAACCTGGCTAAAAAAAATAACACAAAATTAATAAGCCATATAAATGCTCAGTTAAAACCAAAAAGGCAGAAGAAAAAAAAGGGATAAGAAAACAGTGGCAATGAAAACAAACCCCTCTAACAGATGCTCAACAAACCATTCAAATGATAATAGTGGTCTAAGCACAATAGCTAAACTATGGATTGATGGAGCAAATCAATAATCTCCAGGAACTGATGATTGTAGGAAATCATAGAATAGAAGGCTAAAAAATAATAATCAGTCACTTTCTTATAACTAGCAATGAAAGTTGGAATTTGAAACTGAAAAGCCAATATCAAGTATAATAGCACATCCCCCAATACATTCTTGAGAGCAATCTAACAAAATATAAAGTAGATCTATATGAAGAAATCAACAAAACTGAATAATAAAATTGAAAGGACATGATAAAGGGAGAGATACAAAACAGGAAACTCATTATTATGAAGAAATCAGTTTAATAGACATTCTAACAGTTTGTGAGTACTGACAAGTTGCTTTGAAAGCTTCTGTGGAGAAGCAAACAATCGAGAATGTAGCAGCCCTGATTACCACAGTCTGGAGACAGACTGTAGAAACATTATATACTTACTATAATTTGTAACAGTCGGAACACTGCAGTAATGGCCAAAGAATAAAGCACACAGTGAAACACAGAAATAAGGAATAAAGAAACAAAGAAGAAATAAACCAACATAAAGATAATCAACTGATCTCTCCCAAAGGACTAAGCAAAGACAGTCATCTCAACCAAGAGATGAAACTTCTGGCTTGCAACACAGAAGAAAATGAACCTAGATGTTAGAGACAGCTCATGAATAGAACATTTTAGCAGAACCTTGGAGATGAGGAACTTAGAGGAATCCTATCTCAAAAAACCAACACACACACACCTTTTTAAATGTATATATATATTAAATATATATGTTCTTTTTAAAACAGTAACATTCTTGTTAGTGTATATTAGAAGCATAGGCTATCACATTTAAGACATTACATTGTCTAAAAAGGAGCTAGATTCTTGACATTTGAACAGTGTTCAGACTGTTAGAGACTATGGGAATTTCTGAAGTTAGACTAAATGCATATAAATCATAATATACCAAAGAGATGTAGATCCAGGAGCCAAATGCTGCACTTGGATGAGGAATTTCCTCCAGTCATTTGTCCCTAGTTAGTAGCACTGTGTGGGGAAGATGTGGCGCATGCAGAAGACAGAACTCCCGGAAGAAACATGTCATATTGCAGGTATGCTTTAGAGGGTTCTAGCCTTGCCCCAGTTGCTCCCTCTGGAGGGAGAGACAGTGTCTGTCCTGATACTCACAGAGCCTTCAGGATACTTCATGGGGCGTTTTTCCCTTACTAAGATTAAATAAGAGTGCCAACTAATTGGGCTGAGAATCTTCAACGGAGTACCTGCTCAGAAATTGCCCATAGGGCTCAATTGTATCATTGACTAACATCTTCCTGCAAGTAATTCCAGAAAACACTTTGCTTTAGGAAGCTAGACATGGACAAATGGAAATTCATTAGGTCTGTGAACACTATCTTTATTTATTTATTTATTTTGTTGGCTTTGGTTTTGGTCTTTTCGAGACAGGGATTCTCCTTGTAATCCTGGCTGTCCTGGAACTCACTCTATACGAGACTGCGCTCAAACTCTCAGAAATCCACCTGACTCTACCTCCTGAGTGCTGGGATTAAAGGCGTGCGCCATCACTGCCTGGCAAGTGAGCACTATCTTTCTTTGGTGTAAAGTTTCCTTTACACGAAATAAAATAAAATAAAAACTGTATTTTTTTCCTGAGTAAAGTTAACTATAATTATGAGATTTGTTAGATTATTTATTCTAATTCTCAAATGAAGCATCCTGCAGCAAATGTGAAAAATAACTAAATCTATATTTTCTCCCAACACACAATTGCTTTCACAGTGCAGAAAAACCAAAATGGTTCAACTTGAGCAGTTTGTGGAGAGGGAGGAATCCTGAAAGTCCTCTGATGTTATTGCAGAGAGTGGTGAGGCAGGGGCTTATCTCTGTCAAGCTGATGTAGCAGACTACGGGAAAGGCAGTCTCAAGTAATGTCTCTCTTACATCGAGCTTGCCCGTGGCTCTCCTACATCGAGCTTGCCCGTGGCTCTCCTACATCCAGCTTGCCTGTGGCTCTCCTACATTGAGCTTGCCTGTGGCTATGTCGCATAGAATTTTCTTCATTACTTTAACTGAGGTGAGAAGATCCTCCCACTATGGGGGACAGTCATCCTTGAATAGAGAACTGCATAAGACTAGAGAAGGGGAGCTGAGTGTAAGCATCCAGGCATTCATTCCCTCTGGTCTTGAGTATGGATGACTAGTTACTAGTTGCTGTGAGTTCTTACTAACAACGATGTACATAAACTGGACTCGTGAGCTATAAAAAGCCCTCTTTCCATAAGCTGCTTCTTTGATCAGGGCATTTTTTATACACACACATACACACACACATATACATACCACATATATATGTATATGTGTGTATATATTATAGATATAAAACTATGGACAGTATAATTCAGAAAACAAGAAAAAATAATAGCTTCAACATATAGTGATAAATGTGGAGACAGATGTTTACCAATTTAAACATAAAAAATTTATATAGGTATTAAAACAACACACATTATCTTATTAATATGTAGTCTTAATTTTAACATGTCAGTCCAAAATTTGAAATACTAATTCAGGATTCAAGTAAATGACTAAGTATTTTTTTATCTTGACAGCAAAAGTGAAAGAATAGAGAAGTGCCTAAAAATGACATTGGGAAGAATTGATTTCAGACCTGAAGGGAATTGTTGAGGTGAAAAAACACTGAAGTCAACAGATACTTAAGACTGAGGAGTAAAATCCACTACAAAAGTAAAGGAAAAGGAGCATGAGGAAGACAGCAATGATACTGAAGAAAGATCCATGGAGAAATCACTGATGGGGAAGCTCTAAGCTGTGTGAGAGACGGGGAGCCACGGGCAGTCTTAGCAGTTACTACACTGTTCACCCTTAGGAAAGAGATGTGGAGCCCTGGGCAGTCTTAGCAGTTACTACACTCTTCACCCTTAGGAAAGAGACGCGGAGCCCTGGGCAGTCTTAGCAGTTACTACACTGTTCACCCTTAGGAAAGAGATGTGGAGCCCTGGGCAGTCTTAGCAGTTACTACACTGTTCACCCTTAGGAAAGAGATGTGGAGCCCTGGGCAGTCTTAGCAGTTACTACACTGTTCATCCTTAGGAAAGAGATGCGGAGCCCTGGGCAGTCTTAGCAGTTACTACACTGTTCATCCTTAGGAAAGAGCGAGGGTGAAACACAGCAGCTGAGCACATGAAAGGGTTTTACTGACCATGGCATACTGACCCTACACAAAAATTAGGAAAAAAGTCAGTAACCACTGATGTAGTTATAGCAGGTCTTATGAATAAAAACTGTATTGTTTTCCTGAGTAAAGTTATTTATAATTATGAGATTTGTTAGATTATTTATTCTAACAAATTGTAAATCTAACAAGAAGACTAGAACAAATTGTTACATAATATTAAGGAGACATTACATATGGAGTTTCAATTATATAGTCATATGATAAATTATACAATTTATCATAGAGTATTATTATTAATTGTTTTGACATAGAAAATTTATAAATATTTCCTTACCCAGAGCTGGCTTCTATAAAGAATGTTCACTCTAACTATTTGCACGGGAGGCAAATTTGTTTTCGTCTCTTTATTGATTTCAATAATGAACACTGGCGGACTGCATTACCCCTTGCAACACTGCACAAGCCGTTCTTACCGGACACGACCCCAACACCATCATCACAGTCGTAGTCGGACACCTCGCTGTCACTCACTCTCTTCGACCCTGCAAACAAAGGACAGCAGTCAGTAAACTTTACGGCCGGCCAAAGAAGACAGAGAAATCTACAAAAGTTGAAAAATAAGTGAAAGTATTATAAGTTAAAACCTCAACGATAGAGGGGAGGGCAGGAGAGCTACCACGTGCTCACCCTATTAAACCCTTGAAGGCAGGAGAGGGCGGGAGAGCTACCACGTGCTCACCCTATTAAACCCTTGAAGGCAGAGGAGAGGGTGGGAGAGCTACCACGTGCTCACCATATTAAACCCTTGAAGGCAGAGGGGAGGGCAGGAGAGCTACCACGTGCTCACCAGCACTGCTTTCTCGGGCATTTCATGAAGTTAGAACACAAATCACAAAGAGGCAACATTAACACAACTATTCAGAAACGTGTAAGACAAAATTCCTAAATGGGTAAAAGTCTGAAACTATATTAAGCATGAAATATATAATTAAAGTTGAAAAACAATTGTTAACATTAGATGCTTTGAAACAAAGGCACATAAGCCAGGTGTATTTCAAAACACATTTAGGTCGTTTTCCAAATCATTAGCATGTCACTTCCTAATATGGATAACTTTGAAGCCCAATTTTGTTACACACGGTCATAGGGAATTTCAGAAACAGAAATTGATTCATGACATATTGAACATCCTTCTTTCCCATTGTTTTATCCATTGGTTCAAGAAGACAAGAAATGAATCCTACATAAAGCTAAGAGCTAGTCGTGTGGTGGTGATTCCCAAGAGGTGGCCCAGGAGCATGAATCGGTTGTAGAACTGAAATACGTTACAGTTTCACAAAGTAACTTCTGTGTTCTTGTCTTTGAGATCAGGTCTCACTCTACAATCTTGGCTGGCCTGGAACTCACCACCCAGGCTTTTCTCTCAGAGATCTGCCTGCCTCTGCCAAGGTCCGTCCCTAGAAATGTTAATGTTAACCTCAATATAGCAAAACTGACATCAAGTTGAATAAACAGAATTTTAATGTCTCAAAATGAATGCACCTTTCACTTCAGCATGAAATGTACCCTGCACAGAAAGGACTGAATGTTCAACATTTATTTTTCACAGTGGTGTCTCAGGATGGACACACTAGGCAACAGACCTCCTGGCTAAGGTTTCCTCTACCTTGACAGAGCTGCAGTTTCTCAGACTGATGTGTTTACGTCTTTCATCATGTGCTACACACCATTCACTGATCACTATTTCAGGAGACAAATGCTTTCCTACATAGCTCAAAAAGAAAGCCAGAGAGCACTCAACGCAAAAGCCTTCCAAAGCAGAGATAGCGAGGTATTTGAGGACTATTTTTCAATATGGTCAAGGTTCTGTGAGAACTACTCTTTATTTCCCTGTATTCATTTCTCTGTTTGCCTTAGGCCATGCCATTCTCCTTGAGAGGAAGTGTAGGATTCCAGCTGTGCAGCTCTCCTTTCCTCTTTCAATGGAAAGGGACATCACACCTCGATTTTGTATCTGGTAATCTCAGCAAATAAAATCCTTCCACAGCTTATGTCAGAAAGCTTCAATGAAAAGCATAGACATAAAAAAGCACAGATGTATGTTGGGAGGTGGCGACTCCTGCACATGCCTTTAATCCCAGCACTTGGGAAGCAGAAACAGGGGATCTCTGAGTTTGAGGCCAGCCTGGTCAACAACACGAGTTCCAGGACGACACGGGGCTACACACACACACACACACACACACACACACACACACCCTGTCTAGCATAGACATCTATATGAGAATCACCTGACAAATTTCCAACAAGCCGAGCAGAGCGGTGTGTATAAAGCTAGAGCCCTGAGAAATGGGATGGACCACGAGACAAATAAAAAGAAAAGGAAATAGGAAACGGGCACATTCCCAAGATAGCAGGGGCACTGAAAGAGACAAGTCAAACAACGTTGAGTTCCTAACCTACTATCCCTTCGAAGAAAGACTCCAAAGCTTGTTATAAATCTCCATACGTGCTAGCTAATTTTACACCCATTTGACACAAACCATGTGGGTAGGCTTCATTTCAAACATTATTCTAACAATTATTTGACTTCTATATTTTTCTAATTTCACAATCTCCATTATGAATTTATTTTCCTAATCAGCTCCAAACTTTTATTAGGTGAATACATGATAATTTTCTGTCTTTCATGCATTGTAACATGAGAATTCCTTTCTCAGTAATTCTATATTGTTTAAACACCTGTGTAACTACACTGACCAAAGTTAGATTCTCTCTTCTAAGGCTGTATTTGTCCTCTGCCCTTAAGTCTATTGCATCATCAGTGGGTGCAGAGAACAATTTCAGAGATGACGCATCCATGTTTAGAAGTTGTAAATGTATAGGTATAATCTACCCACTCACTTGTTTTACCACTGACCTAGTACATAAAACTGGAGAATATAAACATATGTCCATAGGTCAATTGTTTGAAATTACTTTAAAAATAAATTATAATATTTGCCATGGGATAATCTTTGTACACTGTAAATATGTATTGATTTCATTGTTAGCAAGGAGCTGAGTGGATGTATACTTCCAGGCAGGAAGCAAAGGCCGGACAACCAGCTAAGGATGCTGGGATGAAGAAGTGAAGAGTCAGAAGCCACCGGCCATACACAGAACACACAAAATAGGATAGAGGTAAAAGTCATGAGTCTTGGGAAGCACATAGGTGAATAGAAAAGGGTTAAGTTGTAAGAGCTAGTTAGTAACAAGTCTGAGCTATTGGCTGAAAATTTATAATTTATAAGAAGTCTCTGAGTAAGTTGCTGGGGAAGTGGATGCCAGTTATTTAGAAACAGGCAGTTGAGACAGGGAAACTCTGTCTACAAATATTAGTTTTATAAATGGGTCTCACTGGGTAAATTAACCACACTTAAGGGTAGGTCCCATGCCCTGCAGTAGATGGCCAACACAAAATGAACCCAATGCTATTTTTGTAGACTTCTTGCTTCAAATCACTTTGGTTGGACTTTTTTTGTATTATTATTATTATTATCATCATCATTATTGTTATTTTGGTCTTACAGGTGTTTGCTTATATATTATCATCTTCAAGTATGTGATTTTGTTATTTTTGTTTATTTATGTGTGTGTGCACATGTGTGTGCTTATGTTTCTTGTGCTTTCTCCTTATATTTTTATTCTCATCCTGGTTTGTTTGCCTGTTTGTGTTTTAAAGAGAGAGAGGGAGAACATGTGGCTGGGTGGGAGGGGAGAAAACGGAAAAGGTGAAACTTGGATTAGAAAAAATTTTCAATAAAAAACAGGTTCTTAAAAAGGAAAATGTTACTATGAATAAATATTTGGATGTTTCTGTAGACAAATAAATAAATAAACTATAAAATAAATTCTGTAGACACTGGAGAGGTGGCTCAATAGTTAAGAGAATTTGCTCTTGCAGGGGACTTGGGTTTAGCCCCCAGCACCCACATGACAGCTTACATCTCCAGTTGCCAGGGCATATGAAACCCTCATCTATATTCTGTGGACACTGGGCAATCACATGGTGCATGGCCATACATGTATGCAGACAAAATACTCTTGAAACAGATACAGCTAAAAAAATGAAAACAAACTATACACATTTTAATGGATGCACGTGAGGAACCTAAATTCATCCCCATGTGTAAGAACTTTGTTAAACTTTGTGTTTACTTGCAATTTGTGTTCTTTCATTCTTCTGTATTTTCCCTAATTTGTTTACTTGACTTATCAATGAAGAAAGCATTGTCCTAGAGCCTTCTTCAATAGGGATTAATCTGTTAATTTTTCTTTTCTCCATAATTTTATATATATTGAGTGTTTATTAATAAGTTTCGATAAGTTGAAAATTATTTCATTTTTCCCATATTATTCAAGACAGGGCTTCTCTGTTTAGCCCTGAATGTCTGGAACTAGCTTTGTAGACCGGGCTAGCCTCGAAATCACAGAGATCTGACTGTCTCTGCTTCCCAAGTGCTGGGATTGAAGGCATGCGCCAACACCTTTCAGCCTTTTTAAATGTGTAACCCAGGCCATCCTTGAACTCATGATCCTCCTGCCTTCTCTTCTTTCAGCAAATCCCACCAGAGTGAGCCACCATTGGTGAAAATTATTTCAATAGATAAAGAAAAACTTTTGAAAAAGTTTAGCACACATGCATGATAAATACCTTATCAGACTCCTAAGAAGCAACTTCCTCAATCAATAAAAGTTATCTATAGTTCCTATGACAAAACCACACATAATCATAAAACATTGCATGCTGTCCCTCGGGTGCTGAGGACAGTACGAAGCATCACTCTAAAGATGCGCTTTCTGTTCTGCACTGTACTGAATGGTCTAGACAAGGCAGCAACACAGAAGAGAAACGAGAAGAGTACAGATTGCAGAGCAAGGAACCATCTGAATAAGGAATTAGAATTTGCAGGGAATGAAGGGTTGGTTCCAATGGCAAGAATAAGCCCTGCTCAGTTCCCAGCAAATACCTAAGGCAACTCACAAACACCTGTAACTCCAGTCACAGTGGACCCCAATTCCTCTTCCAGTCTATTCTGGCACAAGGCATACTTAGACACACAATAAAATAAAATGTATCTTAAAAAAATCCTAACAGGTTAGAAACATGGAAACTTGAAGATTTACGGGATGAATAATCTAAAGGTGAGTTATATTTCTTACAAGAAATAAATGAGCAATTAGCAAATTTTCATTTTAAAACTTACACCACCTATAAGATACTTCTGCATTAGTTTCCCAGAGCCGTTACAAGAAAAAGACACATACACACACATGAAAAAAAAAAAAACAGGCTGAAGTGACAGAAATGCACAGCCTCCCAGTCCTGGAGGCCGGAAGCCCTAATTCAGAGGCTCAGCAGCGTCAGTTGCTTGTCTCTGGCTCCAGGTGGTTTCTAGAAACCTTTGGTGATCCCAGCCACACAGTCTGTCACCCCAGACACTGGCCACCTTCTCATGTATGTATGTATCCACAATGTTTTTCCTCTATGGATTATGCTCTTTATGACTGAATCTCTTCTTTTTATCGGGCCCCAGTTATGCTAGAGTAGAGCAGGGCTCTAATTGACTTCATTCCCTGCTAAAATCTCAGTTTGAATATAAGGTCACATTCTGAAGTAATTAGACGTTAGGATTTCAACGTGTATGTTTCTGAAAACATAATTCAAACCAAAAAAACCCTACAAATTATGTAAAAAGGCTTTACACATTCAGAAAATTTCTTCAGAACTAGGGCTACACATAATGCAATCACAATGGTAGAAAACTAAGAAAATAATTAAGTAATAGAAGCATTTTAAATAGCTAAATTTTGCATTAGTCATGAAGAAATGGAAAAGTATTCAGAAATGCAAAACCAGTGTCCAAGTTCACTGAAAGAGGTTTTTTAATATTCTTCAAAAATAGAACTGGGACTAGGGTTATAGCCCAGTGGTACAGCATATGCTGCTATATGTAAGGCCCTGAGCTGGATCAGTGGCAGGAGAGGAAGGCCGCTGGGGAAACAAGGGACTGATCCCAGAAGAAAAAGAGAGAATGCAAATAATAATAATAACCTGAAATTTCAGGCTGTAGTTAAAGAAAAAAAAAGTAACTGTAATCAATTTAGAGGAGAAACTATTATCACTCCCCCACACACAGACACACACACACACACACGCACGCACACGCACGCACGCACACGCACACACACGCTACATGGCTAGGTGAGATTGCGAGTCATTTAGTATGTGCTGCTGCAGTTTTAAACTTTTTTTTTTCTAGGATTTGGAGTAAACAGCGTGGTCAGTATGTGAAAATGTCACATCATCTGGGCATGGAGCCAGCACTCGGACCACAGAACTCAGCATGGTGAGGCGGTAGGATCCTCAGTTAAAAACTAGTCTGGAATTCACTGTGAAACACTCCTCAGAAAACCAACCCAACCCAACCATACAAAAATATTAAAATCAGAAAGGCATCTGTCAGTAGAGCAGTATGTTCCTATATGTCAGAAAAAATTAAAAAGTTTAAGTCTATGAGGGCTAGACTGGGATTCATTATAGCAGATTTTAGAAAAGATGGAAGGCTTCCTACAATGACTCTAAAATTTATGTATATTACGTACATCTACTTCAAAAATGAATAGGAAGGTTACTCAATCTATCTGTCGATGACAAGATGAATTTCCCATGCTCCTTGGCACTTTGTTTTACTAATGAACCAGCTAACTGGCTGTAAGATTATCTCTATGGCTATGGTTTTTTTATGGTATTTCTTCCATTTTTTTGGTTCTTAAAGGGCATGTGATAAAATCAAAGCCTAGGATTTCAGAGGGCTTAGAGCTCAGCTGGATTGACCTGCTCCTGTAGAGTCTTCCAGACCTAGGCAAAGCACAGAGACAAACCTAAAACACAGGCCAGCAGCTCGTTCCCAGGATGCACATCAGAGAGGAGTGGCATAAACGCAAGTCACAAGAGCTCTCATGTTTCCAGTCACATAGATGTTACCATTTTGAATGCATTTCCCCTCAAGACCTGTGCCTCTGTCACAGAGACAAAGGAATCAGTAGGAAAATAAGAGCCAACAGGCTGCAATAGATTTTTCATTAGCTTCTTTTCCTGATCTTTGGGTAGGAACAACTTGGGTTCTCCACTCATTTTGTTACAAATTTTCTTGCAAAGGACTCCAGTGTCTTTGACATTCTGTGCAAACCTTATCTTCATACAAATCTCTAACAGTGCCTTAGAAGCAAAGTCTTCAGCTATCTAACTAAACCTGAAATTACATTTTTTTAACTCACCCAGAATTCTTCTATTCTCTGATGGTGATGACTGCTTCAAGCTCATTCATTTACTGCATATTCCTCTTCAGTGGCATTCAGCTAAGAACCACCTACAAGCTCCACTATCCTGACAGCTGCACCCTGGACTAACGCAGCAACTGTCGACATTAATAAAGTCCTCTTCTCTCTGTCCTGGTGTAAATATTCTACATCCTGGATCCTTTGATTATTTGTGCATTTAGGATCTGTCCACCAGTTTTTAAAAAGGCATATCATAGGATTGGTACTACACTGAATCCACCCCCAAACAGGCCAAAGTGATTGGATTTCACACTTATTTCTCTATTTAGGTATTTCTTAATAGTATTATTTTAAAAATTGCTAACATTTTCAACAGGTTTATACAATGTGTGTTAGACAGATTCCAAAAATTAATATCATGTCAATATTATAATTTTTTCTGTGTATTAAAGTACAGAGGAATACAATTAGCTTTTATGATCTTAGGAATTAATCCTATTTTACAATAGTATCTAGATACAAAGTATCTAAAGATGCTATGAAGAATTTGAAGTAAACACAACACCTACATATAACCCCAGTTTGTTTTTTCTCTTGAATTAGATAGGAACTTCATTTACCTGATAGGAAATCTACTGAAAGTCTACAAGAAACCAGATATTAATGGTTGATTACATAATATTTTATATCAAAAAACATAAACAATAGAATGATTGCAGCAAACAGCTTAGAACAACTTCAAGTTTCAGAATTATCAAACACTAAAAAGAAAGTCTATCTCATGTATTAAAAAGCAACATTTTTCTTTTTATCTACACATGTGCTAAGTCTCAGTGAGATCTTATTTTTTGTTTACTAATAGAATCTGCAGTTTCTGCATTATATTCAGAAGTAATTTGTCCACAGAGTTCCTTTCTGGGAATGGCCATGTGGCTTCTGGTATGATGTTGCTTTCTTTGTAAAAACCATGGGCATTTTATTACTTTGTGTATGAAATAAATCTGAAAGGGTTTCATTTATGGGATGATCTAATTAATGCCTTACCTCCTTGTTTAATATAGTGAAAATATATGCACCTGCAATAATAGAACCTTACTGAGCCATGAAGTCACTTTGCTAAGGACGTACCCAAAGTATCTATACTGTCCCAATTACTGTCATATATTAAACTGCTCAGTTATCTAAGATCACATTGATATATATTTAAATAAAATTGCCTTGGTTTACAGTCTTCTGTGTCTAATCTCACTAATAATTTCCACTCATCTTTATTAGTGTGTACTCTGCTCACTGTTTCCAGTTCTTAGAGCAGCACACAAATGGTAACGTGGTATATGCTCACTGTCTTCCTTCAAAAATTATTTGAGATTCTTTCATCTTGTGGCATACCCGTAATTCATTCCTTCTTAAATTTTTATTTTTTGTTTGTTTTTGTTTTTGTTTTTTTTTTGAGACAGGGTTTCTATGTAGCTTTGAAGCCTGTCCTGGAACTCATTCTTTAGAGCAGGCTGGCCTGGAACTCACAGAGACCCACCTGCCTCGGCCTCCTGAGTGCTGGGATTAAAGGCGTTTGTCACCAACAGCTGGCTGATTGGTTTCTTATTGACTCTATTTTTATATACCAAAAATGAACAATTGAAAAGTAGTTTACCATCCAGAATTATGTCAAACTAGGAAATATTGGGGAAATTTTGGTATGTTCTACACAACTAGATATTCGAAGATTCTCAACACTGTTTTCTGAAAAGAATGTTTTCAGTACAAAATGACGATGCAGTTTTGCTAATCATCAGCTACCAATCTGTGTCTACTGTAGTCTCTCATTCTATTGATGACTATGTCTCTGTGTCTACTATAGTCTCTCGTTCTATTGATGACTACGTGTCTGTGTCTACTGTAGTCTCTCTTTCTGTTGATGACTACATCTCTGTATCTACTGTAGTCTCTTTCTGTTGATGACTACCAATCTCTGTGTCTACTGTAGTCTCTCATTCTGTTGATGACTACGTGTCTGTGTCTACTGTAGTCTCTTTCTGTTGATGACTACATCTCTGTGTCTACTGTAGTCTCTCTTTCTGTTGATGA
>LOJH01004074.1:8761-37191 GCA_001685095.1 Ellobius talpinus | reverse complement strand
AGGCTGGCCTCGAACTCACGGAGATCCACCTGCCTCTGCCTCCCGAGTGCTGGGTTTAAAGGTGTGCACCACCACTGCCTGGCTTGCTTTGATTTGATTGTGACTGTACCCTGGTTCTTCCTTCTTGGAATAAGAAGTATGAAACTTATTACAGGAGCCTAGATGAGATACTTTGGATTTTTAAAGAAACATTTAATATTTTATTAAGTTATTTATTATCGTGTGTGTGTGTGTGTGTGTGTTTTATCTGCATGTATGTCTGTACTGCATGCATGCCTGATGCCAGAAGAGGGCGTCAGATACCGTGGATACAGATGGCTGTCTGCAGAGGCCAGAAGAGGGTGTCAGATACTATGGATACAGATGGCTGTGAGCCTCCATGTGGTACTGGGAATCGAACTTGGGTCCTGTGAAAGAGCAGCCAGTCTCTTAACTAGTGAGCCATCTCTCCAGTACTCCCCTTCTTTTATCAATTTATTGGCCATTTGAGATGTCGAATATTTTAAAGAGACTGGACTTTCAACATGTTTAGTTTTAAAGACTGGGTTTAAGTTATGCTATGTTTCATATTGTGATAATAGCATGAGATATTGGGGATAAACAAGAAAGGAAAGACCTAATAGTAATATGTCAGGTTGACAAGGATTCAGTTGTGTTGTTATTGTTTTGGTTTTGGTTTGTTTTTGTTGTTGTGTCTTTTGTTTATTTGGTTGGATTTTTTTTTCTCATTGTTGGCTTTTTGAGAAAGGTCTCTCTATATAGTCCGGGCTCTCCTGGAACTCTCTATATACTGGGCTGGCTCACAGATATTCTCTGCTCCCAAGGGCTGGAGTTGATCACTATGTGTGCCACCACACTCAGCTGCAGGCCGTTTTCTTGATTGATGATTGATGTGGAAAGATACAGCCCTCTGTGAGTGCCACCCTGGACAAGTTGTCCTGGGTTATGTAGAAAAAGCCATCAGGGTGTGTGTGCCGTGAAGAACAAGCACTAAGAACTAACCACTATTCCCTTGTGGTTCCTGCCTGTGTTCTTGCTTGAGTTCCTGCTCTGAGTACCTCAGCGTTGGACTGCAAAGTTGCTTCTGGCCAAGGGTATTTGTCACACCCCAATAGAAAACAAACTTGGACAATGTGTTTTCATATGTCCCTTCTTTCGTACTTTATTAAAAATGTTAAATTATACATATATATTTTAAATTTATTTTAAATTGTGTGTGCATGCATGTGGGTGTATGTACGGGGGAGGGCAGTGACCATGGAGTGGAGGTCAGAGGTCTCAGATCACCCTGTGATCTGTCCAGTGTCCATGCTGGGAACCAAACTTGGGTCCACTACGAGAGCAGTGTGTCCTCATGCTGAGTCATTTCTCCAGCCCATAAATTATGTATTTAGAGAAATTATTCTGTGTGTGCTTGTGTTTGTGTGCACATGTCACAGCATCACATGTCAAGGTCAGAGGACTACTCTTGAGAGCTCCTTCTTCCTTATTGTGGGTCCTGGGGATGAAATTCATGTCATTGTGCTTGATGGCAAACACTTTTACCCATCATTTGCCAGTCTCCTTCTTTCTTATATGAAAGGTGTATTTTAGGGGCTGTGATACACGCACACGCACACCATGCACATAATAATAATTTTTAAAGATAAACTTTAAATATTCTTTTGCAATTCACATAGCATTATATTCTACAAGCTACTTCATTTCCCCAAGTGCTTTCTCTTTTATTCATACATTAGTTATGCAGACTTAGCCTTTGTTCATGTAACATAGTTTATTCAAAGCCCTCTCTCCTATGTATGGCATGTATGTTTCTAATATTTGGCAGTTATCAACCTAATGCATATGTATTTCTCTATCGTTGGAATTAAATACCTTCAGAGTAAGAGTTCTGCAAGTAGAATTAGTGGGTCCAAAAGGAAGTGTATATGTAGTTTTGATAGATGTTGTAGGGTTTACCAATTTGCCTTTCCCAGCAGTACATGAACACACCTGTTCCCCCTCCCCAGCAGTACGTGAACACGCCTGTTCCCCCTCCCCAGCAGTACGTGAACATGCCTGTTCCCCTACATACAACCTTTTGAATACATCATGCCAATGTAATTCTAAATTGTTGCCAATAGATTGTTCTGCTGTATTTTAAATTTTTGACCCTTGACAGAGAAATGGCCTCAATAATATTTGAGTTTGCATGTTTCTGTAAGTGAAGTGTTACATTTTGTCATGTTTGAGAGACAGTTTGTGTCCATTTTTCAGTAAATTGCTCAAACATTTCTTATCAAGTTTATCCTTTTGATGCTTCCATTTTGATGCATTCTCTCTATATTAGAAATATTACCTTTGTAGTATATGAAGCAGACATTTTCCCCTCATTTTTATTTATGGTATATTTTGTTATGTATGATTTTTTAAAAATTGTTAAGTAGTCAATTTATCAGACTTTTTATTGTCCTGGATCTTTTTTTACATGCCAATACAGTTCCCCCTCCTTCCTCTCCTTCTACTCCCCATACCTTCCCCCCACTCTACCCCTCATCTGCTCCTCAGAGAGGGTAAGGCCTCCCTTGGGAAGTTAGCTAAGCCTGTCCCATCACCTTGTTGAAGCAGGTATTGTTCTAGATTTTAAGTTATAGTTTTCAAAAGCTCTTTCTTGCTGGGCATGGTGGTTTATGCCTTTAATCCCAGCACTCAGGAGACAGCAACAGGCAGATTTCTGTGAGGTTGAGACTAATCTTGTCTACTTAGCAAGTTCCAGGGCAGTTAGAGCTTCAAAATGAGACCATCTCAAAAAAGAAAGAAAAAAAAAAGGACAAATAAACAACCCTTTTTCTTATAGAAAGCTTAAGGAGAATCCCATGTTCTCTTTTAGTGCTTGTATGATTTCATGGTCTACATTTAGATCTTGAGATGTATAGTTTGAGAGACAGCTTTAATTTCCCCTTTCCCCAATGTCTTCTTAGTGTGACCAGCACTATTTATCGAAAGTCCATCCCTCATGGATCCCGAGCTGCCCTGTTCGTTTCCTGTATTCCCATGTGCATTTTTATCTAATTCTAGACTGTGTGAACCTCTGCTGGCTTCATATTTATGTATATTATTTTACTTGAAAGTCCTTATAGCAGATATGACTATCTGGAACAGTTATTTCTCCTTAGTTTTTCTTTTAAGTGTTTTCCTGGATGTTCTTGCATTTTTCAGATAATGAATGTTAGTATCTTTGTTTGACTCCATGAAACAGTTTGTGTTGTTTACACTGGGTTGCATTGAACTTGTAAATTAGAACTGACATCCTTTTATGTTGAGTTCCTCTATGAAATCAAAAAATCCTCTTCCATTTGATGGTGATTTACATATTTCAGGGGTCTTTAGAATTTACCTCATATAAATTTTTCCCATTTCTTGTTACTTAAATTTGTTCTGAGTATGTTTGTTGCTCTTTATGTTTTACAAAAAGGGAATTTTAGATCTCTGATGTTTATACTTTCTAATTTTATTCCATTTTGTGATGTTAAGCGTTAGAAATAAAGTTCAGGGTGTCAAAGAAATAGAGCAGCATTGCCACTGACGTGTCTGGACGAGGCCAAGTGCACTCTTGACCAAGACGGTGTGCTTGGAGGAGTGAGCACACAGACAGGAAATGCATTTGGTTTTATTCTTGCTCTGGGGGTGACTGTCTTTTCCCCATTGGCTGATGTCTGATCTTACAGTCGTAATTCATTTGTCTGAAAACAATTGATGCACAGGAAATCAAGGAAGAGAAGGATAACTGCTCCATGGAGAGAGTGAAACCTGGAATATGGCAGAGGACCTTTGTGTAAACAAAGTTTTTACTGGGTAGGGGGTTTAAAACATTTGCATAAAAGTTGGCAGGGGTGTCAAAAGATTTGAATTCCTTGCCTTAACTCATGTTTTATGGTAGTTGATAGAAAAGACTCATATTTGACTTTTTTTTTTTCAAGATAGGGTTTCTCTGTAGTCCTTGGCTGTCCTGGAACTCACTTTGTAGACCAGGCTGGCCTTAAACTCACAGAGATCTGCCTGCCTCTGTATCCCGAGAGCTGGGATTAAAGGTGTGTGCCATCGCCACCTGGCCGTGGTATTTGTTACATTAAGTCATTGTTAATATTTAAAATCATTCACATGTAAGTGAAGGTGTTATACCACTATTCTAAATTTTCCTACTTTCTCCCCCATATTTCCCCTAGTTAAGGAGTCAGTGGAAAAGTAGGGCTCATGTGTTAAACCACCAGTACAATTTTCTTTTATCCATTAAGAATATTGCAAGTTAATGACAGCCACGTGTGAAAACTCATGCTCAGTGCCTAACCCTGTATGTTTGTAGTTGGATTTTTCCTGGTGGTGGAAGCAGCTTTACCTGAAAATTATTTCTTCATGATTTCTCTTAATATTTCTTATGTGTTCTGAAGAGACCAGTCAGTTCTCACATGAATTTTACTTTCTTTCTAGATTGCCAAGATGTTTTAGATGTCAAGAAAGGAATGTATACTAGTATTTGAGCAAGCACCCTTCCATGGGAAAATGTAAAACTCTGCGCCAAAATGAGTGTTTATGTACTCTGCACAAGCACAGTGTGTGTGCACAGTGAAGTGGGAGGGGGACGAGCAGGTGACCTTTAAATCCAAGAGCTACACTTCTAAAGCTAGAGCTCTTCGATTTTCCGATACAGGCATCATTTCATGTATTACCCATTTCCTTTCTACAGTCTCTTGATCAAAACCATTTCATCTTTAAAGGCTTTCATGAGGCACCGATTGATTATATCATGGCTTATCCTTTTTATTAAGGATGTGCCTTCCAAATATACTTGAAGTTCTTAACAAGCAAAGCACAGAGTGTAATGCTTTAATTTCGCAACGATTTTAATATTAAAATAATGCCCAACTTGCTGGCTCATTGTCTTAATCCCAGCACTCAGGAGGCAGAGGCAGGTAGATCTCTGTGAGTTCTAGGCCAGTCTGGTCTACCTCTGAGTAGTTTCAGAACAGCCAGGGCTACATAGTAAAACCCTGTCTTCAATAATAAATAAATCCATTAGGAGCTAGAGAGATGACTCAGCAGTTAAGAGCATTGTTGATCTTGCAGAGGACAGATTTAGTTCCTAGCACCCACATAGTGGCTCACAACTGTCTGTAACTCTGGTTCTTGGGAACCCAACACTCTATTCTGACCTCCATAGGTATGAGGTATGCACTTAGTGCCCATACATGCAAGCATACAGATAATAAATGTCTAATTTTTAAAAAGATCACTTTCACTTAACCTGATTAATTTCTTTCTGTGTGTTCCTGAGAGCCAATCAAAAATAAGTATTCCAAGAATCAAAGAAGTAAATGAGTTAAGATTCTCTAAAAACTGGTCAACCTAAGTACCAAATACCAAAGACTTTGTACCAGAATATTAACATTCTTATATGATATTCTTTACATATTCAAATAAATTTTCATAAAATTAGACCAGACAATATATTTATAACCATTGATTGTTGTTATCATCATGGCTTAGAATTTCTATTGGTCAGCCTTGTTGCCTGTCCCGTTGGGTCAAGCAATTAGAAATAAATATATTTGCACATTTTTATTGTTTTTAAGCTTGGATATTGCTGCCTCGGCAGTATCTTATCTGTCTTCTTTTCATGCAGTAACTAGCTACATAGGAAAACTGCATTTAGCTAATGGCTGGCTCTTTTCCTGGAGTGAGTGTGTATGCGTGTATTGTGTGCATGTGTGTGCGTGTGTGCTGCTCTTTTGATTCTCTTATGAAATGTTTTTTCTGTCTTCTTATTTATTTATGCAAATCATTGCTTTGGTGAGTTACTGTCTAGTGAAGCCCTAAAGTAGCTCAGAGCGCTAACATGACAAGTACTTGGGTTTCTCTGCCCAAAAAACCTGTTTTGAAACTGAAAGAAAAGACGAATTTACAATGAACAAAATGAAATAAAAAGTAAATGAGGTAATCAGAGCCAGAGAAATTGGTATTGGCAGGTTGTTCCTAGATGAGCAATCTTTCAAAATATTTCTTGTACATTGCTGCTATTCCTTTATTTATTATTAAAATAACATGATCCATGAGGAGCTTGGGGTGACTCTCAGCCTAGCTAATTCTAATTAATCCAGTCAGAGAGCAGTAGGGTAAGTGGAGCAGTCTATCGGATTGAAATTCATAACTTAATTGAGGTCAAAGTCCCGGTCTGGGAGAACAAAAGTCTTTTGCTGGGACCAGGCAGATCAATAGCAATAAATATCTGGCTTGGATACAAGTAGCTTATAGTGACAGATTATCTGACACTGGCCAAGAGGTCTTGGTTCTGTTAAGGGCAAAGTCTTGAGCATGCCATGGTTCTTGCTATTGTTCAGTCCATACCCATGACACTTGGAAGGAAGTAATTCTCTCAAGAACCCTGGGAAGTCTTATGGAAGCAGTTTGCATGAACTTCCATATGGCTTGTTACTATCAAGTGGACATTTTCTACAGATACATTTTTTTAAATGACAGAGTGTTTCTATCACGTTTTAGTAAGACCAAAGGATTTACAATGTCGATTAATCTTGTTTTCAATGTGTATTCTCTATACAAAGTAATGGATTTCATTGACAGTTTTCTACCTGTATACCAGATTTACTCTCGTCCCGATTTATTACCTTTGCTCATTACCCACTTCTCATTCCATTCCTCTTTCCAAATAATCAAAGTCGGTTAATTTTTTAAAAGATGTGTGTACACGCGCGCGTGCACGCGTGTGCAGGTGCCCACAAAGGCAAGAGGAGAGTACCAGATCCCTTGAGCTAGAGTTACAGTTAGTTGCGAGTCTCCCTACATGGATGTGGGGAACCAAACTTGGGTCCTCTGGAAGAACAGGAAGGGCTTTTAACCACCAA
Organism: Ellobius talpinus; assembly: GCA_001685095.1. NCBI lineage: Eukaryota > Metazoa > Chordata > Mammalia > Rodentia > Cricetidae > Ellobius > Ellobius talpinus. The sequence goes on along the minus strand of LOJH01004074.1, from coordinate 30,295 downwards.
GCCACATCTCCAGCCCCTTGAGAGCTAGCTGGCTTTCCCACTAATAATTCAAAACAATGCATAGAATTGTTTGCAAGCAAGAACACAGTAAACCATGTTTTCTTTGTTATATATAGTTGTGAAAGTTAAAAGGCTAGTGTGAGTTTGCATGGAGGTGTTAGATAGTAACTCTTTTATATGTGATAATGGTATTGTGGTTATATAGGAATATATTTTTGGTTTTAGGTCTGTACTGATATATTTACAAGCAAGAGGTAATCATGTCTATAATTTCCATGTTAAGCAAGAAAATAAACATGGAAATTATTAAATCTGAATAATGAGTCTCTACTTTCCTCTCTAAATATTTTCATAACAAAAAGTAACAACTCAAGGGCTGGAGAGATGGCTCAGCAGTTAAGAATACTGACTGCTTTTCCAGTGAGCCTGGGGTCAATTCCCAGCATTCCTATGGTGACTGACAACTAACTGTAACTCCAGATCCAGAGGATCCGACACTCTTTTGGTTTCCATGGGCACTGTACAGACGCAGAGATACGCATGCAGGCAAAACACCAATGTATATAAAATAAAACTAAATAAAACAAACTTTTTAAAAGTAACAGCTCAGGGTTCATGTACAATAAAATCTCTAGACTGATAATATTGTGTAGAAAGGTCTCCCTCTGTCTCATTCTATTTGATTTTCAGTTACTAAATTACCAAAGACATGATGTTCTTTAACTGGAGTCATCACTTGTTGCTGGGACCTAGCATCTTCCCCTCCCCCGAGGGAGATGTCAGGGCCCAACAGCAATCACTATTACAATTATTTAATTAGTATAGCATTTTGATATCCCACTCATCAATTAATATTGTAGCCATGTAGATCCAACTACTGTCTGACTGGGAATATAAACTCCTAAGGGTGTGGAGAGCTTCACATTCAAATGTGTTTTCTAAAGTCATGGTCTCTGTAACTTTTCAGTTAGTTCATCAAAGTAAAGAAACAGCTTCATCAGGAAGATATCTTAAAGCAGAATGAAAAATCAGGGCAGTGTAGTGTCAGGTTTTCAGCATATTCTGCTTAAACAGTTTCTGCCCTTTACTTCCATTGAGACCTCCATATGTTTTCTAAGTTTCCATCCACACCAAAATAATAATGAAGCAACTCTTCTTATGCCAAATTAGGAGAACAGTGGTAGAATTTTAAAGTGGTTTGTAAAAGCCAAATATAGGCTGAGTCTGAATACCTTAAATTTGAGAAATTAGTAGAAAAAGCCTTAATCAGAGGAATTAAGAGGGAGCTGAGCTCGCTGGGAAATTTATAGACATGTCATATAATCTTAGAGATGCAACTCTGGGGCAGTGTTACATTGTGCTTGGCACATGGAGCTTCTGCAGTCAGGCTTCCCGTCCAAGGCTTCACTCTTAGGTCTCCTATAGGGTGTTGCTGCAAAATCCTTTTGAAGGTCTGGGCTGGGATTCTTCACGGTCTTGTGATATTCTCTATTCCCTAGATTCCGGGTTCCTTGTGATTGGGAGCTGATATTTTTCCTGTTCTTAATGCCTAGTATATTAGTGGACATATCACTACATTAGTATGCTCAATGTAGACAATAAAATTTTAGAGTAGAAATAATAGGACATCAAAGAAATTATGTGTTTTAGAAATTTAAGGAAGGGAAAATAATTTTTTTCTTTCATTTTGTTGTTGTTGTTGTTGTTGTTGTTGTTACTGTTTTTGTTTTTTTCTGAGACAGGGTTTCTCTGTGTTGGCTGTCCTGGAACTCACTCTGTAGACCAGGCTGGCCTCCAACTCACAGAGATCACCTGCTTCAGCCTCCCAAGTGCTGGGGTTAAAGAAAGGCATCCCATCACCCAGCCTTATTCTTATTTGTATATCCATGTACAGGGATGTAATGTGTCGTGGTGTGTGCACACATGCCTGTGTGTGGAGGCCTGCATCAGCATTGGGTAGGTTTGTTTCCTTGATTGCTCTCCACATGTTCATGTTTTGAGATAGCGTCTCTCAGTGAGCCTGGACTTACCGGTTCCGTTAGGCTGGCCAACCAGTGAGCTTCAGGCACCCTCCTGCTCACCTGGAGGCACTTATCCACTGAACCATCTCTCCAGTCCCAGGAGGGGAGGACTTTCTACTAGAAATACTTGACCTTATGCTGTTGCAATAGTTGATGATTTCCTTCATCCATCCAGTCAGTATGCTTCTTAGCTTTATGGAGACTGATTTGAATGTAGTGGATCCAAACAAATATGGTATAACACATGTAAGAGACATTCTTTAACAGCAAATGCAAAAGACTTTGTTTTAAAGATAAATTAGACCTTCTCTCTCTTTTTCTAAGTCTGTCTGTGTGCCTGTGTTTGTGTACACGTTTGTGTGTGAAAGGCGGGTGCCAAGGTGTGCATGAGGTCCTGGGGCAGCCTAGAGCATCAATTCTCTCCTTCCTCTTTGAGACAGGGTCTCTTGTCAGCTCATAAACAGGCGAGTGGGCCAGTGAGCTTCCAGGCTTCTCTGTCCTGCCTCCCAGCTTGCTGTAGGAGTACTGGGATTTGAAATGCATGCTACTATGTTAGCTTTATGTGGGATCTGGGGACACAAACTCATGTCCCCATACTTCATGGCAAGTGTTTTACCTACTAAGCCTCAGTGCCTAGTGTACTTTTTTTCTTTTTTTTTCGATACAAGGTCTCACTGTGTAGTTTTAGCTGACCTGGGACTCACAGAAGTCCACCTGTCGCTCCCTCCTCAACACTAAGAATAAAGGCCTGCACTGCCATGCCCAGCTATTCAGACATACTTTTCAATGAAGGTATAATACTGTAGTACCTATTTTTAAATGATTTGTTGCTTTTGACAGTGGACCAATTTTATTTCGTGTTATTTACCTTTTTTCAAACATTTTAGAAACCTATTTCTTGTTTTAATATTTTTATTGTTGCGGGGTGGGGAGGGTAGGGGAGCGGAGGGAGGGGAGGGAGAGGGAATGGGATTAGTATGTAAAATAAGATTGTTGTAAAAATGAATGTACTTTTAGCATTGTGAATGAATTGAAGAAATTATGAAGAATTTCCTTAAACTGATAGCTGCTAGAGGGTCGTAGTTTGTGACCAGAGCAGGAGTATCAGATAAAAGAGCTTCTCTTTGATTTCTCCCTGTTCAAAGTGACATGTGTATCAGCTTTCAGATAGGATCTTCTAGCAGTATTGCAGTGGGCGTAAATAGGAACAATTTCACACTATGTGGCTCACCTCCTGGTCCCATCAAGGGCAGCTTGCTGCTGGTAAGTGTGTCCTTGGACCCGATGAGTGGCCAGGCCAAGCAAATGGGAACTGCAGGAATGGATGGAGCGAAGACTAGGAGTTGTCATGGCTGTGCTCATGTAAGCAAGGCCTTTGATTTTGTGGGGCCTCCATCTGTACTTCTGCTGCAGACCCACACATGTTGGGGAGACCTACCCACCACCTCGGTGGTTGCAGAATGCCTCAAACGTCCCTTCTGCACCTAGAATTTTACGTGTGTTCAGATTTAGCTTCTGAAAACATTTAGTTTTTAAAAAGGGTTTCCTATAAGGTACTCTAAGAGAATGAAGGAAGAGCCAGGTGTGGTGGTGCACGCCTTAAATCTCAGTGCTCAGGAGGCAGACGCAGGTGGATCTTAGTGACTTTGAGGGCAACTTGGGTCTACAAATTGAGTTCCAGGACAGCTACACAGGACTACACAGAGAAGCCCTGTCTCGGAAGAAAAAAAAGAGTTATGAAGGTAGAGACTGGGCTTCATCCTCACAGTGCACCAAGATTTAGAATTACTTCAGTCCCAGAGTTTTGGAAGCATTTTGTAAGTATTTCCAGATTGGCTAATGGCACAAATTTATCCACTTCGGTATACAAAGAGACCTGTACACTTGAAAAGTATAGACAAAATTGTAGTAATAAATATCAATCCCAGGAACTTAGAAAATTGTAGAGAAAAGCAATTAAGCCGGTATTTAAAGATAGAACTTTCTAAACCGGTTTCTAGTCTGTAAAATGGGTCTACCATATATTAGCTCATTTTGTCCTTGCAGGCATCTCACATAGCACTGTCTTCATTTTATAGTCGAGAATGTGGGTCAGAGGGGTCTTGTGAGTGACTCAGACACAAAGCTAGTGATAAGAAACCAGAGTCCACCACGTATTTCGACTGCAGATTCCATGCTTTCCCTCACCTATACTAAGCGCTGTGAGCACTGCAGTCGTCAGTGTTTCTCCAAGGATGGAGGAATGAGCTCTGTGTGTTCTTGGTCTTTTCTCTCTCATAATGCAATTCCTGCAGACTTGAGTTTGGAGACTCTAACAAAGGAGCAGTTTCTTGTAAGCCCTTGACCAAGCAGAGGTCCTCCTCTATCAGCAAACGTGCAGCTAGGGATGGATACTTAAGGAGTGATGAGGGAGGAGGAAGCACCCAGTCAGCCTGGGGGCCAGTGGGTAACTGACAGACACCCAGATCGCCCTCATGTCCACTATGAAAATCTTAATTTGCACATCATACACACCAGGTTTCCCCGTTTAATAAGTCATTTTGTCTTTTTTATGTTTAATAGTCACTTCTGCTAAGTTTGTGTCTGAGAATGAACTGGCTCACAGAGCACTGTGACTCAAGTTCAAATTACTTTGAGTTTAGAGAACAGCCAGTGTCATATTATTTTTGCATCTAACTGAATTATAGGACACCGTCAAAGTCTTATGATCTTATGTAGTAAATTGCACCTCAATAGTCGCCTGGCTACATTCTCTCTTGCTGTTGCTAAAAACATGAAGTTGTTGGCATCTTATACTCCACTAAGCTTGGAAACAAAAGAATTGGGTTTTATCTCCCCAAATAATCAACCCTCTTGACGTAGAGATTTCAAAGCACCTTAGCTACCTAAATCCTTAAACTGTTTGTATTCCAGAAAAGACACGGATAAATTTGAAGACTCTATAATAGGATCTTTAAAAATTACTAGTTTGCATATGGAATTTTTGAGGCATAGCTTATGATCATATGGGTGATGTATTTTGTTTGAGAGATCTATTGTCATCTACATTTTTTGGTAATTAAGTGCCAGTTAATTTCACGAAAGTATAGATTTTGGGTTCTCTTGAAAACCTGATGTTACGGAAGCCTGGCACATGCTCAGATGACACCAATAAGCTGGAGCTGGTCGCTGCTGCCCTCTGTGGACAGGCTACAGCTGACCACAGTGCTCACTCTCTGATCAAGGTGACCTCACTCCCATGTTTTCTGCTTCGTAACCTGGTGTTTAAAAAGAACGGGCTTACAGTTCAAATACTTGGTTTCAGTTTCTATTCTGCCACTTGAATAAATTATAATAGAGGACCTGAAGATGGAGAGAAATGTGCAGATCATCTGGTTGTTAATCCAGACATTTCACTGCTCAACATCCAAAGGTGCTTAGCCAGGCTAGCCCTTGAACATTTCCTTTTAACTTACAAAGTAGCCTATGTCATTCTAGAGAGCTCTAATTATTACACATTTTTCCTTATATGCTGATGTCTCTCTCTCTCTCACACACACACACACATACACACACACAATATCACACAATCTTTGGATTCGTATCAGAAGACAAGCCAAATCTTCCTTTCCCATGTGACAACCATTGTAATATTTGAGAATAGTAGTCATTTCCTTCCTAAGTCATCTTCTAAACTGACTTAACTTATACACTGAATCAGTGTCCCTTCTTAAATATGTATTTTTAAAATACTCAAACTGTATATTAGATAATGTGTCTTTGCATTTGCTCAGAACAGAGTAGAATTGTAGGAGCAATGGATGGGATGCAAAGGCAAGATTTCTGCTTTTACGCTTGGTTTTATTTAAAGTTTGCTTTTGAAGAAGTGTCCTTAGCTATCTGAATAAATGATTTTACAGAAAAACATTACACAGACGTATCATGTTAGTCTTATCTTAACCCAACCAATTATAGAGTTTCATTTTAAGCTTTGCAGCCAACCTTTATTGTAGCTTTATTTAAGCTACTTTCCATCTCTCAAAACTAACAAACAAAGCAAAAACCTTTATAAGGTTAAAGAAAATACAGATCTGGACACATCTTGTCTTATTGGTGTAATGGTATTATTTATCAGTGTGGTCATACGTTCTAATTTTCTGGGACTTGCAGACTTAATCCCATGAGCTCATTTCTAATATCAGGAAAGGGTATGAGCTGTCTATATGGTACAAGATGCCACTCGAGGGCTTCTCCTTCCAGTGGAGCTTTCTAATGGAATTCAAGGTTCTTTTTAAGGGTGAGCATTACGGAACCTTCCCAGGCTGCTGTGGGAGGGATTAGTCCCTGGGTTCAAGGACACATGCAAGGTTTAATGTGCACAGACATGCCTCTGCTCTTCTCCTGCTCCTGCCTGCTGTGATTGGCGGGGTTAACTCTGAGAGGCTGCAGCTTTTTAGAGTGATTTGATTACACTCACCACTTTGTTCCTTCCACTCCCCCTCCCTCTTTAAGCTTTAGACCACCACCCTCTTTGTCTTTGCCTTGCCAGTTTCCCTTTTTCTCCCCATCCCATTTTTGAGTCAACTTTTGCCATTATGTAAAGCAGAAAAGAATTCAAAAATAATTTGCCTTACTGAAACTTTAACATGACCTTCGTTTTGACTGATGGCATAAGAAAATACAGGATCATCATTTATACTAGCAATTCACATAGACTGACATATGTCATCCCACATACCTCCATCAAGACTAGGCTTGTGCAAATGAGTTTCCCTCACGGCAGATTTTTAAAAATACTTTTTAATTATAAAAGCCTCAGCAGTGTACAAAAAGAAAAGTAAACTCTTGGACTTGATCACCTGTGTAACCTTTATCTAGCTTTATAGCAACTACCCATTTTGACTACCCATTTTTGACCAGTCTTGTTTAATCTTCCCTGCTGGCCTGGCACAGCAGTCTTTAACCCTAAGAAGAATATAAAGAAATCTATGGCTCCCAGATGAAAAAACAAAAATGTAAGTTGAGTTTTTGCAAGCATTTTAGTGGGTTTACATATTTGGAAGTGCCATCCTTGGCTGGCCTGGATGGAACTTGCTGTGTAAACCAGACTGGCCTTGAACTCAAAGATCTTGTCTCTGCCTCCAGGGAGCTAAAGGCTTGAACTATCACGAGTGGCTACAGAATTCTTTTTAACATGCTCCCTTATTTCCAAGTTCAACTTCTTCCCCTCTGAGTTGCATATTACTTTCTTTTAAAAGATGATGCTTCTACCAATGTTGACACATTTGAGAGACTTTGAGTGTCTCAACTTAAAAGTCAAACAACTCAGAGTCTCATCTGAAGCTTCTAACTTGTAATTGCTAGCAGCAAAAACCAAAAGCCACCACTCTCTATAAGGATGACAGAATAAAACAGTGGTTTCCAGGGAAGAAGACACTGGTCTTTATTTAGATAATAATTCCAATTATTTTTAAAGCATATCTTCTGAAAGTGTGAGAAGAGCTGGTTAGACCTGACCACAGCGTGGTCTTTCCCATCATGCTTCTTTACCTCCTTTGTCAGCTGCTGCTCTCCTCAGTCTCTTCTGGTGCATCTGTGGTCAGAACAACCAGTAAGCCAGTGCACTGGTGCACACTTGGAGTTGTAGCAGGTTGAGGCAGGATATTCATGAGTTCTGAGTCAGTCTAAACTATATATCAGTTAAAACAAAAAACAAGCTGCGAGTTGGCACCAGCAACCTGAAGGATTCCCCACAACATCCTCTCATTGGTGAATCTCATACGTCCAGCCCTATGTAAGTAAAATGTATCTAAAGATTTATTTTATTATTTTGTTGTCTTTGTTTTTGAGACAGGGTCTCACTATGTAACCTTTGCTGGCCTCAAACTCATAGACATCTACCTGCCTCTACTGGATTTATCTTTATTTTTAATTATGTTTATACATGTATGTCTGTGGAGGTATATGCATGCACAGTTGCCCATGGGGCCAGAAGGGGGCACCAGATTCCCCTAGAGCTGGAGTTACAGGTGATTGTGAGCTACCTTTTATGGGTACTGAGAACTGAACTCAGGTCCTCTGCAAGAGCAGTACATGTCCTTGACCACTGAGCCATCTCTCCAGGCCTAAAATGTATTTTTTAAGTAGATAATGACAAATATTGATCTAACGCAATTATTAATCATTTTATAATACTAGGTATATTGTCTTTTGTCTTTGGCATGATTTTTCTCTCCCATCCCTGTGGAAAGCGAGGGAATACAGTAAGATATGAACCTCTCATTTGAATATGGTCAAAAATATGCCTGTTGAGCATGGTAGCCCCATATCTCTCATCAAAACAAAACAAAAGCACTATTTAAAAGTTCTCCATTTTGATAGTCCCTTCATAATTCCCATCTTCTTTTATAGTTGGAAATGCTTTTAATGTTTTATTGAAAATGACAGAGGGCCAATAACAACAAATGTTCTAGAATGTTTAATGACTTTATTTGACAAATAAGCCAAAATAAACAGATGACTGTAGAAGGTCAGGATAGACCGCTGTGTCATCCTCTCTGTGAGTGAATGTAATCTGATGACACAACCACATGCTTGTTCACCGGCAGTCCGTGCAAATCTGAAGGCTGAAACTTGGGTGTTTACCCTACTGCATGTGCCAGTCCCTTCCTGCCTAGGCGGGGCGTACATAGGCCCAACTGTTGTGTGGTGTTTATTGACTGTATGCGGTTGAACTTCCAACTGTCCTCTGTTCCTCTTTGAGTCTGACTTTGCCCAAGAAACCTCACTGACAAGAATCACTAGTTACTGTTTTCAGTATACCTTAAAACATTTTTTTTGTTAAAAGTAATCATAAGATTCTCAACTGTGTTCTCAGTTGCTTCAGGGCATGCCCCATATAGAGAAACCTAAGTGTGCCCAAACACCTGTTTTAAAGGGGAGGAAAGTTTCTTCTTATGAAAATTATCCCCACCTACAATTTATTAATCCTTGATGTGCTGCATTACTTCAGAGTTCTCAGAGAAAATTAAAACCCTTTTGACTAGGTTTTGCAATGCAGGGAAATTTTTAGTGACATTTAAAAGGGTTGGTTCTCTTGTGTTCCTCTAATGGGATAAATAAAAAAGGCTTGTTTTAGCCCAGCAAATGGGGGACAATCCAATTTCCATGATTCCATCAAGACACTCTTAAAGCATTAGCTGTGCAGTTAAAAAAAAATTCAGCTGACCCCCTTTGCCTGATGGCTTTGAAAAGTGTCCTGATGTGTAGGTATTTGCTCAACACAGCGTACTTGGTTATTGCTCTCCCAACACATCCGTTGATGGAAAAGTCTTATGTGAAGCTCCAATAAATGTCAGTGTATGTTATAGAACTATAAAAACAGTGCACAGACTCTAGTGGTCTCTGATCCACAGCCTTTCACATGAAAATGAAAAGAAATCCTGTCAAGTATGCTTAAATTAAAGAATACAGTAAATCATCTAAAGCAACATTTCAGGAAACCTCTTGGTCACTATAATGACTTCACGTGGGCTGATATTTACTTTTGTTGTTCAGAGGCTGGTGCTGATTCTCACAGCCGTGGACAGCAGTTCTCGCAGAAGCAGCCACAAGAACAAGGGGTTTTGTTTTAGTCGGACTGAGGTGAGACCTGGGAATTTCGATTTTTTTTTTTAAAAAAAAAGATTAAACCATGATGCATATTTATTAAAAATAAAAATTTCTGGATTGAAATCCCAAAAAGTCAGTGCTAATAAGTATGGGGGGTTTTTTTTGTTTTTGTTTTTGTTTTTTTTCTGCTGCTGCTGGTGTTATTGTTTTCTCGAGACAGGTTTCTCTGTAACTTTGGAGCCTGTCCTGAACTAGCTATTGTAGACCAGGCTGGCCTCGAACTCACAGAGATCCACCTGCCTCTGCCTCCCTCCCGAGTGCTGGGATTAAAGGCATGCGCCACCACTGCCCAGCAATAAGTTAGTATATTTTAATTAAAATATAATTGCATCACTTCCCCCTTCCCTTTCCTCCATCCACCTTCTCCCTCCACCTCCTTTCATATCCCTGCCTCTCCTCCTCAAATTGATAGCCTCTCTCTTTTATTATTATTACTACATATATGCATAATTATAAATATGTCTTAGTTCATTTAGTGTGGCTTGGGTCTAGGGTCCACACTTGGATAATAGCTGGGTTTGGGGCTGTGCATAAGAGATACTAGCCTCTAAATTTGTGGCTCAAGTTTTCAATCAAATCAATTACTCTGAAACTGAACATGCCTTAATGTATGAAAAAAGTGTGCTGATGTATCAATACATCTTGAATGAACTGGCATTTATTTTAGGTTTGGCTCTATTTCTCTCCCTTCAGCAAAGTTTAAGTATATTAATTCTTAAAACCCAGTGTTAAAGGGGAAATAGCATGAAGATAGAACTTTTGCCTCTCTAGTTATATCAGCAGTGTTTACTTTCAAGTACTTAGGACTTCTGCGTTGGTCTACTTGTACTTCAGAGCTTAGAGGTTAGGCCCTGTTGTGTTTGTCTGTCTCTAAAATGCGCTTGATAAAAACATTAAACATGTTTGGCAAGAAGATATGTGCTCCAGATTTGCTGACTTATCCAGAAGTCATAGCAGGAAATCCTAGATTTAAGAGGCTTCAGAACGGTGAAGTTTATGGATCTGGCAAGCATTTCCATTGTCTGCTGGTGGAAGAATGTGTTCTTGTTCCTTCGCTGGAGGGAGGCACAATGTTCCATTAAACTCTTCTGTTTTCTTCCATCAGTCCAAGAAATTATGCCCTACCAAACCCTTTGCAGAGAATAATATATGTTTGCCAGAACACTGTGTTTTTAAGTGGAGTCTTATATACATTGATTTCACATTATCCTCAGTCTAAAGTCATGGAAATTCTGTAGACAGAAGCAGAGTACCAGAGTTCTCTTTCCCTGGAGGAAACAACCAGACATTGTAAGTAATCCTGTTTTACTAATTGGCATTGTCACCTTCTAAAATTATTTGTTGAATTTGTGATGAGTTTTGAAGCAAACAAAGCTCTTTTTAAAGAGTAACCCAGTGTGCTGCTATGGGGGATAAAAGTACTATCTGCATCATTTAAGACCCAGTTGGAAAACAAAGTTGACTTTGGGATTGCCATAGGTAAATGAATGAAGCCAGGGGATCAGTACTCCTGGAGCCCTTTTTCATTTCCCTGGAGTTCTCCGATCCCTACATCTTGTGATCTCCTTCCAGCCCCCACTTTTTCATCTGCTCCTATTTTCCCTGCCTAAGGAAGGGTAAATCAAGTTAAATGTTAATCCTGTACATCAAGGCAGGTATTTGAAGTTGAGCTCCTCCTCTGATACAGAATGTTGAAGATGGAGTCCAGGGAAGACAACGGTCAGTGCAGAGTGGTGGCAGTTAATGTCTGCTGCTCTGATAGCCGACAGCTGGTCTGACGTGGGCCTTGTGCCAGCAGTGTCTTTACAGGCTTTGTACAGCGATTATTCAAAGGAGATTAATCCCTCCAAAGCCCTTATATTTTAATTATTTCTGTATGTATTTATGAAGCCTGCAGTCTGCTAGTTTCAGAATACAACTGTCCAAGGCTTTGTCTTTAACCTGCTTTCCACAGTCAGGAAGTGCATTTCCGTTACTACAAAACACACACCATTCATTTGCTTTTCTTTACCATTAAACTTGTTTTTATTTTGCTTTTTTGTTTTGGTTTTCTGTTCAATGTTGACAACAGGACTTTTTTTTATAAAGGATAACCACCCCAGAGCTCCGGGACCATCTTGAAGGAGGAGGCAGAAAGATCATCAGGGAGGATGAGAACAGTGTCCTCTAGACATGATGGGGCCATTGCCCTCCTGAGCTCACAGCAGCTGTGGGAGCCTGCACAAGCCCTGCCTAGGATTAAGACAGGCAGTATTCCAGCATGAAGTAGAAGCTCGCAAGACCCAACTGCCAGTTAAGGAGCTGTTGACAGTTGGTGCTTTCTGAGGGAGAGGAGGAGTCAATTCTTTAAGGATGGGGTCTACATTCCAGGGATGGCCCATGACTCTGGTCCTCTCTAAAGCAGTGGGCACTCTTTACTGCTGAGCCATCCCTCTGTCACCCCCTTTCCCCATCCTTTTAAGGATGACCGGTAGACACATCTGTTGTACCTTCCAGCATTGCCAGGTGATCTTACATCTTCTAATCAGGCATCTAGAACAAAGATTTTATTGAGGGTTCTAAAATTTTCCCCATATGTAAGAGTTCACACAGTATGAAAGAGCAGAGAACCGTGGAGGGTCTTGAAACATGCCATGCTGGCACTAGATACCAGATTTCATGGAAGTGCTGCCAAGTCTTTAATAGATAGGAGGCGCTCTACTCTGTTTCCTTTTACATACTGAGAGAAGGAGGGCTTGGGGGCTTCTCCCTGAGGCTCTTCAGGCTTCTAGGAGCCTCTAGTAAGACCTAGATTCATCCAGAATGTCTCTGTGAGTTTTAGATAAGTATAGCATTGTACATTTTTTAATGATTTCATTATTGTTGTTAGGTGGGGATGGGGCATGTGCTATAGCATATTTGTAGAGGTCAGAGGCCAACTTTGTGGCGTTGTTTCTTTCCCTTCCACTTTTATGTGAGCTCCAAGGTGAAACGGCACGAAGTACGCACAGCAAGCATCTTTGCCACCTGCGCCGTCTCTCTAGCCCTGCAGTTACCCTTTCGGTCACCAGACCGCCCTCCCACTCTCCTCTTGTATTTCTCAGTCCTTAATCGCAGCAGCACATTTGGGGCAGGTGTGGACAGGGATCTTGGTTAGCCAAAGTAGCAGTAAGTAATGTTTCCTACTCCATGTTCAGCGATGGCTTTTTCTTCTGCTCTGTAAGCAGGAGTAAGACACATATTTTATAACCTGCCACTCAGCTGTTGTATATTAGTATAGTGTCAACAGCCTAAGTTTACATTATAATCCTACACTTCAGCTTATTGGATTGTTTTAGACAAGTTACCTAGCCTTGCTGAATGTATGTTTCTTTATTCATAAAGTGGAGCTGTAAATAACTGCCCCACTTACTTCCGGATACCAAATAAGTTGGTATTTATGAAAGCATTCTATAAAATAACATATAAATGATTATTTTTTTCTTTTTTAGTGCTTTTTCAGAATAGTATGTCTGAATCAAGAAATAACGTGAAACATTAATTAGATAGTATAAAAACCTTTACAAATTGTATTTATTTTTTATATATTGCAATTATATTTCTTATGTGTGTGTGCAGGAGTACACATATACCACATGTAGAGGTCAGAGGACAACTGGAAAGAGTCAGTTTTCTCCTTCTACCTTGTGAGTCCCAGGGATTGAACTCAGGTTGCAAGGGCGTTTACCCACTGAGCCATCCCACTGCCCCCCTAGCTAAAGCTCTTTTATGAATGGTTTTGAAATTCACATTAATTGAACTTTTTTTCCCTTGTATATTTCCAAACAGTATAATCTTTTCTTCCCCGTGATTGTTAGTTTTGGAAAATGTCTTTTAACAAAATGGTTGTTATACAGCATGACCAGAGGAATTAGATTATAATCTGATATAAAACCTGGTGTGAACAACCTATGCTGCTCATACAATTTGAGCTGATCTAAATTTCCTCTCCATGCAATTCTGAATTTTAGTGATGTGACAAATTCTAATTAAAGCTAGTTAGGGAAAACTACAGAGATTTTTATCTGGTTTGAAGACAATTAGAATACAATTCGAAACTATAAGTAGGAAATTTCATATTTAAGAAAATCCTAACCTTAGGGAAGAAACCAGATGAAGTATTAGGGATGCTCTTGTTGTGGGAGTTGGTGGATGTGGATGTTAGGACTTGGGTACTGCAAGATTTGTTCCTATGAAGAGGAAAAAAATCAGACAATCCAGAAGATTTCAACCAACCCAATGTCAGGAAAGACAGAGGAAAAAAGAAATCTTTAAAGGGGTAGAAGTTGAAGATGACTTCAAAGTCATAAATGAAAAAAATGAGTTCTGCTTTTATCATGACTGATTTGGAGGGTCTAATGTGGGATCCTTGAAGAAATGTCCTTAATAAAAAGGAAAAGTCAGGCTAAAGAGGTGGCTCTATCAGTAAAGTACTTGCCATATAAGCAAGCATGAGGACCTGAGTTCGGATTCCCAGCCCTTGAATGAAAGTGTGGTGGTGCATGCTTGTGACCGTGGTGCTGGAAGGCAGAAATAAACTGATCCCTGGATCCCTGATCTGCCAACCTAGCCAAACCTGTGAGCTCCCGGGGTCGGTAAGAGATCCTGTCTGAAAAAATAAGACGTAGGACAATTGAGAGAGACACTTAACATTGAGTTGTGGCTTCCACACTGTATGTGCATGCATGTGCACACACCTACACAAAGATGTACACGCACATATCTCATACAGAGATGCAAAGAAAATCACTGTAAGACATTCAGTGATGACTCTAGAAGAAAAATGAGCCTTACAAATTCCTCAGGATGCTGAAAAATCTCCATGTAAAGACAGAAATGCATAGGGGTGGGAGACATATGGGATCCCTGTAGTGTTGAAAGGCGTAAGCTTTGGAGCCAGAGACAATTGAAGTTCACTTTGTCACCTGCAAATCATGTGACCTTGGGCAAGGTGGAGCTTTAGTCCTGTCACTTGTGAAAGGAGTTAATGTCATGCCTACTTGTTGAGTGGGATAAATAAAATCGCCTAGTGTGCTGAGCAGTATTAGCCACTACTATCATTGCTTTTACCTAGAAATAATGAAAACTTGTGCAGATTTTTGTTGTTATTACAGCAGATAGCATATAATATGCACAAAAATGTATGAAATAAAGTATTAAAGCTGTCTAGAATATGGAATAGAAGATGGTGTGTATGTCTTCAGTATAGAATTCTAAATGCATAGCTGGCTTGGATGGAGTGTTTTGTTCTTGTCTTTAAAACTGTATCAGAAATAGGACCTTTTCCGTGTTTCTTAGTTGTACAACCGCACACAAAAGCTATCAAATTACGTAAGGATGTGAAGAAGAGGTAGTGGAGGGATAAACTAAAGCTAACATTTACTGAAAATATATTCCCTTTAATACAGCCATTCATTCCATTGTTAAATCAGTTACTTATGGCAGAAAATGTGGCTCACAATAGTTTTATCTTGAATGTATGGTCTTTGTTCATTCCTCCCCCCCCAACAGGCTATGTGCCCTACTTTTATTGGGTCCCAAATAAAGCAGATTATTTCCCATTTCTTTAGGAAGCCCAGGCAAGGATTTAGACAAGACTAATGGGGACGGTAAAAATTAAACATCTTCCCTTGTTTGTAAATGTTCTGAAAAAAATTTCCCTAAAGGAGAAGAAAGCTGGTGAATGGTGATAAAAACCACAGCTGACAATATTTGTAGGCAAATGGTTCTGAAGAGATTCTAGAACACATAACAGGGAGACTGTAGTTTGAAGGTACGTTGAGGGTTAAACCTCTGAGCCTTAGAAGCAGATTGTGTTTTCCTTTTGTGATCTGGTCTGACAAGACATCAGTATTCTATTCATCTGTTGGGAATTAGGCTGTTAATCCAATCAATGACTCTTGAGTGAGCTGTGGCCTGCCTCCCCCACTGGGGAACAATCGGATCAAACTGCAGATTGTTTAAGAGCACAGTGCTGTCCTCATGTCAGGTGGAATTCTCAAGCGTTCCCTGGTGAATTGGGGATAGGGAAAGCTGTCTTGGCCCATTTATCCTGCTCCTTAAATAACCAGGTATCTGCCTCATCCATAGGAAAGCATTTGGCAGTAATGACAACAGGAAGTGCTATAGAAATCCATTAACCTTAACTCACAAAACGGGGGTGAAAGAAAGGAATGTTTCAAATACCCTGCAAAGCAACTTATATAAGTTTTTTCATTTTAGTCATTTATTTTCCTACCCCTTAACCTTAAATCTTTTTTTTTAATTTTCCTGGATTTTTACTATTATTACTATTAATTATCAATTACTCTTTTATGTCAGTGACACTGTCGGGTCTTGTGTATTTTTCCTGCCCTGCATGTATGTTTGTGAGTCAGCAGGTTACAAATAAATTTTAATATGGATTATGGGAACATTAATTAAATAAAATTTTAATTTAAAAGATATCGTTCTCTGAGGAATGCTAATTAAATATCATAGTCTGAGCATACATAATTTTGACATCTTTTGCAGCATAGCAAAATTTGATTTCTAATTACTGGTGTAATCGTCCATTAAGTACATTAAGTACATTTGGAAATTATTATTGAACTGATAGAGGTTGAGAGTTGCAGTTATATTCTATAAAATACTGTCCCAAAGTTTTCCTGTTAACCAATAAGGTGATGTGTGCTATCATGAAGTAAATTATCCAAACTAGCAAAGAGAAATTCCACACAAGGAAGTTATGTATCTTCTCAATATTAGTGATGATAAACTTAAGTAATATTTCCATTGTTTTCCATCTAGATTACATTAGCATATTCCAGAAGATTTTTCCAAATCTGCAAATTTATCTGTTCACTCGGTAAATTTATAGCTACTGCCTTTTGTGTGCCTGGGCTCCTGGGCCTGGAGTTACCACGGCAAAGGACTCCAAGTCCGTGCTCTCGGCACAGGGGTTCCCAGTGAGGAAAGGGGGACGGAGGTACCAGGTGGGTGCAAAGAGTGAGGCGCTCAGATGAGGCATGTACTAAGACCGTAAACCTGCGGTTGAGTGAAAAGAAGTTGTGCCTCTCTCTCCAGGACAGGCAGACTCTGCCAGTTCAAGCACCTTCATTTACCTTAGAACTATGAAAATAGAGACTCCCCGCCTAGAGTGCTGAAGGCCTGGGACTGAGTGAAGCTGCCTGTGTGTAAAGTGCTGTGACCCTGTCGCACATGCCCCTGGGCATCTGGCCTGCCTGCTTTTCTCCTTACTTGAAAGACTCACGCTTGCTCTTCACCACACAGTCATCACCCCTTTCTCAAATGTTCTTTACAAGAGTTGAAGCCCAACTTTTAAAAGTCTACTAAAAATACATGTGATTATGATAGAAATAATAATTTTTAAGTTGATAAATATGTACTCAGAATTCTGTTGAACAGCTATTTCTGTAGCAAATTTGTACTGTTCTTTTTTGTTTATACCAAAAATCATAACACCATTTCTTGATTGTGTATGTGGTTTTTTTGTTTTTTTGTTTTGTTTTTCAGTTAGCAGGAATGAAGATCAAAAATAAGGCCCATGCATTCCGTTTCTTTTCTTTTTCTTCCCTTTTTGTTTTAAAGAGTCAGTGAGATATATTGGGAAGAAAGAATATAAAATCTGAAACATGATTCGGGAGATGGTGGCACACACCTTTAATCCTAGCACTTGGAAGTCAGAGGCAGGCGGATCTCAAAGTTGAAGCCAGCCTGGTTTACAGAGTGAGTTCCAAGGACAGCCAGGGCTACACAGAGAAACCCTGTCTCGATAAACAAAAAAATAAATAAAATAAATCTGGAACTTGACTTAAGGTACTTAAGTAAAAAGAAAAAGAAATGAATGAAATAAGTAACAAAATCTTTATAGTTGAATCTGAGAGGTTTCAGTAGAAGTTCATATTTTCTATTTTTTTGTGTATGTGAAATTTTTCATTGCAATATTAAAAGAACATGAATTTTGTGTTTATCTTAAGGGATAAATATTTAAAATATGATAAACAGCCTTTCAGATCATAAATATGTAAAATATGAGAAACAGAGCCTTTCCTTACATTACAAAAAAGAATTTTTTTAAATTTCAAAAGTGTTGCCCTTTTCCAGAGCATTTTAGACTGTGGCATGTGCGACATCTTCAGGAACAAATCTGGATCATTTCTGTTTTTATTTGTTTTGTTTCATTGGGAAAAAATTCTGCTTGCTTAGTTTTTCCTCTATCACAGAATAATTTACCTTATTTAGTGGAAAAATGTTCATTGTTTGACCCCCTAATGCACAGAAGTTTAATTTCTCTTCATTAAAGCCCAACTTTCACCTTAATGTTCAGTGAAATGGGGGAGACAGAGGCCATTTGTAAATCTAGTGGGAATACAGGACCATTTCACAATAAGTGAAAAGCCCGAAGTCATTACTAACAGGTAGTGTATGGCTTGTTTTCAAGTACCCTAAGCGTCTTATGTAGCAAAGGAGGGTCGCAGACACTGATTCCAGCTGCATGAGTGCAGGCAGGTCAGGCCCAAGCCACATATGAAAGAAAGTTTACTTTGAGGAGCAGTGTCTCTTCCCAATAACAATAAAGGGTAAGTAAAAGGCAGAAAAGGAATAGAAAATACACCTTTAAAATGGCATCTTTTGAAGTTTATATTTATGTTAATAATTGGGTCATTTTTATTGTGGCAAATATATCAAAAAAGGAATTTAACATTTTAACTATATTTTTATTTTAATTAGAATATAATTATATCATTTCCCCTCTTCCCTTTTCTCCCTCCAATTCCTCCATTGTCCTTCCCCACAGTCCCTTATAGTCATGGCCTCTTTTTCTTTTATTATTAATGTTGCATATATGAACATAATTGTATAACTACAACCTGATGAGTTCATTTAATGGTGGGTGTGTGTGTGTGAGACTTCAGAGCTGATCACTTGATATTGGATAGCCAATTAGGACTCATTCCTGGGAAAGACTGCTGAATTCTCCCTCTCATCAGTCATTAGTGGCTGTAGTTCTTTCTTTAGGGGTGGACCCATGAGATTTCCTCTTCCAGTGTTAGCATGTCTGTTGGTATGTCATTGTGGGGTCTTGTGAGGCACCTGTGTTGTTGAGGTATTATATGGGTAGAGTTTCCCTTTCGTTTCTAGAAGAGCCAACCTCACTGCTGAGTTCCTGGTCCTCTGGCTCTTAAAATGTTTCCACCCCATTTCCATCAT
The DNA here is from genome assembly GCA_001685095.1 of Ellobius talpinus. Classification (NCBI taxonomy): domain Eukaryota; kingdom Metazoa; phylum Chordata; class Mammalia; order Rodentia; family Cricetidae; genus Ellobius; species Ellobius talpinus. The sequence goes on along the minus strand of LOJH01004074.1, from coordinate 11,393 downwards.
GTTCTCTGAGCCTTTGGTGCAAGAGTTTTGCTGTAGATGTACCCACTGGGGCTGGATACTCCATGATCAGCTCGTCTCTGCCTTTTGACCAGTTGTGATTTTCTATAGGTAAAGGAGTGAGCTGCAGAATGCGGTTAGGAATTGCACTGACCTAGTAAAGTGGTGGTAGATTCTTCTCTACCGTCTCTGGCCTCACTAGCCCCAGGTAATTGGCTAAAACAGGCCTTAACCAGATAGCTATTGATTACCACAGCTGTATGTGTGCCACTATTGAGCCTCAAGGAGCATCTTACCATACTGTTGGCTTGTAGCACAGCTGGGTAGAAGTATTTATTGCTTTCCTCTCTTGGTGGCTTGCATGTCACCTTCTGATACTATGAAAGCTAGAACTCAGGGGAGGCTTCCCTGTCAGATCCAGTTTGAATCTTCCAAGTCCTGTGTCAGAAGTTTGTGCTGTCTTCAGCAACACGGACTTACCTTCAACCTCTTATTAATAGCTAAGGGTAACGACAGTAGCCTATACTGTTTTGGGTGTCTCTTGGAGTATCCTGACCAACAACTTGAAAAGAAGTTTCTCATGTTTCATACTGATATTTTGTTAGTCTATTGTTTTTTGTTAATTAATGTTAGTCTGTTGTTCATGATGTGAGTATATCAGCCCAAGAGACGTAACTTTGTTTAAACTGTGTGTTATGTGTGCACACTTCTGTATTTTTAAGTAAATAAATAGTGTGATTCCTTAAGGCTTTTCCAAACCTTTGGTGCTATTTGTCCCTTCTCCCTGCCTCTCCTTCTGTATTGATCTCCTTCCCCACTTTCTGTTTGTCCCATTTACCCTTCCGTATCACATCCTGTTAATCCTATTTCTAGCCCTTGCCTCTGCCTGCCACTTCTTCCCACATGATTTCTTTCTACTTTCCTGGTTTCTGCAATTACTCCAGGCTGTATTCTCACTTCTGAAGGTTTAGAGCTAGGAACCCCCGATGAGTGAGAACATGGGGGCATTTTTATTTCTAGGTCTGGGTTACCTCACTCAGTATATTTTCTACTTCCATCCATTTGCCTGCAAATTTCACAATTTCCTTTTTCTTTACAGCCAAATAAAAGTCCATAGTGTATATGTACCAAATATTTATTATTCATTTGTCAGTTGGAGGACATTTAGGTTGTTTCCATTTCTTAGCTCTTCTGAATAGAGCAGCAATAACATAGCTGAGCAAGTATCTATGGAATACGATGTCAGGTTCTTTGGGCTCCTAACTAGGTGGGTCACATGACAGATTTATTTTTTAGTTTTTTGAAGATCCTCCATACTGATTTCCGGATGTCTGAACCAGTTTGCCCTCCTAACAAACAGTGACTGAGGTTTCCCTTCCCCCATCCTCCCCAGTATCTGTTGTCAGGTGTTGTGTTGATCTTAGCCGTTCTGATTAGGATGAGATTGTTAAACCAACAGCGCAATGACATTGGGGCCTAGAGAGATGGCTTAACACTTAGAAGCACTTGTTGCTATTCTAAAATTCAGTTACCAGCACCCTTATGACAATTCACAACCACTTGCAATTCCAGATTCAAAGGATGTGATGCCCTCCTCTCTCCTCTATGGGTACCAGATACACATATGGTGCATAGATATTCATGCAGGCAAATATCCATATACATAAAAATAATAAATATTTTTTAAAACACCCAGATTAAAGATTGCTAGCAAGTAGTATAAGTTATGGAATGACATCACAATGTATAGACTAAGAATAAACCTTTATATTGTTGATCATTTTGTATGGGAATAGATATCTACAACTAAGTGATATTTCAGTACATGGAATTCTTTATAAGAATTTATATTAAGATTAATAATTATATAAATTATATAATTTATATTAAGAGTAGTTGCTAGAAATTTAATATATAGACAACCACAGAAGTCATCAATGCAAATATAATTAACAACTGGGTGATTGTTAGATTCAACCTAAATATTCTAATTTACTACTTTATGACCTTGATTGCCAAGACATGAGGAGACACAAAAGAAGTATGAATAGTCTCTCTGTCTTCAGGTCTATTACTGTCTAATTGAGACAGTAAGAAGCTCATTAAACAACTGGAAAACAATAGCAGGCCAGTCAGTAGTAAAGCGCCATAATGAGAGATATGCTCAGAGTGCAAAGGTGATGGGGAAATCAATGGGGACATAGTAGCTGGAGATAGCCTTTAGACTGAGCTGTGGGGACATAGTAGCTGGAGATAGCCTTTAGACTGAGCTGTGGGGACATAGTAGCTAGAGATAGCCTTTAGACTGAGCTGTGGAGACATAGTAGCTGGAGATAGCCTTTAGACTGAGCTGTGGGGTCATAGTAGCTGGAGATAGCCTTTAGACTGAGCTGTGAGGACATAGTAGCTGGAGATAGCCTTTAGACTGAGCTGTGGCCTGTTGTGAACTATAATGGTTAGGTGATACTTGAAGGATGCTGATGTGAGGCTACAGATAGGTAGCAGAAACAGCTGGGCAAACTGAGAACCATAAGTGCTCATGCTCTCGTGTGTGTGTGTGTGTGTGTGTGTGTGTGTGTGTGTACTCTCAGAACAGAAATGTATTGCCTCATAGTTCTGTAGGCCAGAAGTCCAA
>LOJH01004073.1:20281-35980 GCA_001685095.1 Ellobius talpinus | reverse complement strand
CAGGACAGGCTCCAAAGCTACAGGAAAACCCTGTCTCAAAAAGAATCACCTATAGAGTTCTCCTAGAGATTGAGGCTATAGTCATACTGAGTCTACAGCCCTGTTGGGACAGAAGGACTAATTGTCATGAGGGTCCAGGCATTCATTATTCAGGCCAGCTGGTGTCTGTTGATAGTTAGAGAAGACCTCTGTTCTTCTCTATTGTGTTACATAAGAACCACTGGGCAAGTAACAGGGTTCTTGGCAAAGAGTTCAAAGACAAAGCTCAGTAGAAGTGGCAATTATCTTGTAAGCTGGCTGTGGAAGTTCCCCTCCATCACTTCTCGAGGGACACACAGCCCATTCCAGATATACTATGGGAGGAACCCACACAAGGCAGGAACATGAGGAGGTAAAAAAATTGCTGGGCACCACTGAGGCTGGCTGCCCTGACACAGGGTCACCTGGACTAGAGAGGAGAGTGTCGGGGAAAGAGAGGCTGACTCAGCCTGGATCTTGCTGAAATTGAGAGGAATGGAAGAAGTGAAGGGGAGATGCTCAGTGGTTAAGAACACTTGATGCTCTTGCAAGAGGACTTAGAGATTCGGTTCCTAGCACCCGCATGGCAGCTCACAACCATCAATAACTCTAGCTCCAGAGGATCTGATGCCCTCTTCTGGCCTCTATGGACACTGCACACATGTGGTGCTAATACATACATGCAGGCAAACACTTGTACACATTTTTAAAAGAAAGCTTTTTAAGATAGAAGAGGGACCGAAAGGTGTAACTGAGTCTAAGAAACAGGTACCCACAGCAAAATGGATACAGTACGTTTGAGGGCAGTTCAGAGACCTACTTTAAAGAAAGACAGAAATGACTTTGAAACTAGATTTGGAACAGCTGAGATAATTGAATGCCTTTCAAGAGACTCGCGGAAAAGAGTAAAGAAGGGACAGCATCCAGGAGAGGCACTTCAACTTTATAGAGCTCAGTAACCACATCTGCAAAGGCAGGACAATGAGCAGTCATGTCCCACAGGTGGGTCACTGGAAGGCAGTGAGACTTTCATGATTGTAGTGTCACCAGCTGTCAAAGCCTCTGGGCCCTTGACATCATCAGATGGTGTCAGAACAGTCTCATGGCTCCTCTCTCACCTGTGCCCTGTATAGCTGCATAATAAATGTTGAATCCTGTGCAGGGGGGTAGGGGGCAGCCAGATCCGCATGGCCCACTTGTCCTCCAGTCACAGGACTGTTGCTTGGGTAGTGGACAGGTGCTGGGAAGAGCACGATCACCCAAATATCCTGTTAGGTTGTATCCTATAGGATGTACTCAAGGCCAGAGCCTGGTTTCACCTCAGATATCTCCTGGTGTACCTAAGTTATCCTGTCATTTGCTGGAGTTAACAAACAGAAAACACAAGACAGAACCAACCAACAATGTCAAATGCTGCAAAAATGAAACAGAACCTCTACAGATGACTTACCAGCTTGTGAAAGGAGAATCTAAATTATTCAAAAATTTAAATTGTAATGCCCTTAAAATCCAAATACTACCAAAGAGCATTATATAGAATAATGTTTTGCCTTTTGTCCCATCACTGGCAGCTCTCCAGCCCCCTAAACACCACTAACAATCAAATGAAGCCATGCATTCACAAGCCAGTACCTATATGTGAGCATCTTTCATTTGCTGAATGTATGATTGAGCCCTGGTCTGAGCACCATGCTTTGTAGTTAGAGAAAAAGCCAAGGTATGTACCACATGTGTTCAGGCACTACATCAGATCCTCAAGGCTGGGGTTACAGGCAGTTGTGAACGGCCAGATACAGTGTTGAGAACAGAACACCGGGTCCTCTGCAAGAACAGTATGTGCTCTTAGCCACTGAGCTTTCTCTACAGCCCTGAACACTTATTTTTTGTTCTTTGATGCCGAGTAATGCTAGCATCCCTCGCACATTTGAAGAGTATTTGTGTTTGCTTAACCTAGGATTCTGTGTTAAATCCACGTTAAAGCCAAATTTGAAGTTCTGTCTTTACAGCATGTTTGATTTTTACATATATGAATTCATGTAGATTCATGATTTCCCACTGGCCTCTCCCTACTCCTATATGGTCCGACCTGTCAGCTTTTCCCTGACAGCCTACTATGCCTATTCCTATTGAGCTTCTGTTTCAAAATCTTCTTGGCTTCTCTTAAATGCTTATTTTTCTAATGAACTTTAGAAAGGGCTTATCTAATTTCAGTAGAAATCCTGGGCGGCACCTTTATTAGGATCACATTGCACTTAAGGGATGATTTAGGGTGAATTAGCAACTTCAGTGCAAGAACATGATCTGTCTTTCCGTTAACTAAACAAGCCTTTCGAAGTGCTCCAGTCATGTTTGGAACTTGCTTGCTGTGGACCCTGCACATTACTTTTGACCATTTTCCTGGGTGTTGTTTCTGGTTTTGGTGCCGAGTCAGGGAGTTGTCTGTGCATCTGCGCCCACCTGCTATTCGTGTAGGGAAGTACCCAGTCACATCTGCAGATAATGGTTTGCCAGCTCATTTCTAACTCCATCGTCTTGCATTTCTTCTTCAATGTTTCTGATTTTGGGGTTTATTATTATTTATTTATTATGTATACAGTATTCTGGCTGCCTTTTTGCCTGAACACCAGAACAGGACATTAGATCTCATAATAGATGGCTGTGAACCACCATGTGGTTGCTGGGGATTGACCTCTGAAAGAGCAGTCAATGCTCTTCACCTCTGAGCCATCTCTCCAGCCCCCTACATTTCTGATTTTGAGACATCACAGGGAAGCAGCTGCCCTAGGTTAGAGGAAATGCTGCACCTATTCTAACTCATGGGTGGATTGGATCGACCGGGTTCCTTTGGGTAGGGTGGGCTGGGGAAAGCTCCGTGCCTGGAGAATATTTTCACTGTGATTTACGAATGTCTGAGGATCAAAATTCTCAGAGAAAACAGAGTGGCGGTGGTGGGGAGTGGGGTGGGACTGTAGGCACTGGGGGCAGCTTCTGTACGATGGCAGCTCTCTAGATTCCAGACCCTGTTGCTGGAATATCAGTCAGAGAGAAGACTGGCATCGGACATTCAACTAGGCACCACCCTGGCTGTATGCTGTCATGCACCTCCACGACCATGACCAAGGGAACCTGCCTAGACAGCTACGTGTGACTAGTCAGCTCTTGTATCCCTGATTGCAGGCGCTGCCTACCTGGGTTCCTTATTGTCCCCTATTGGTCTGTCATATTTTGCTATGGGTTAACTTTCCCTGTTATCTCTGCAGCAGCCATTGGATGTTTTGTAGAGCATCTCACATAACGGAATTGGTCATTGACTGGAGTCACTCAAGACAGTCAAGTGTCCAACTCACAGTCGTATTGCCCTTTCTTAAGAAAGGGTTCCTAGCACCAAAAAACCCTCAGTGGGCTAGGGTAGAAATTACAGCCCAGGAGAGGCTGGGCCTGAATATAAATAGGAAGAGGAAATACTTGGACTTCTTGGGGCAATAAAAGTTCTATATAATAATATTACACATAACTATGCAATTAAGCCTGGAAATTGCAAGCTTCCAGTGTGTTCTTTCCCGGCCAAATACTAGGCGGTTCTCGTGGTAGAGGGCATTTACTTAGAAGAAAAATGCAAGTTTGGGGGCAAATCTGAGGTTTCACTTCCTTTGGAAAACACAGGCAGGGTTGGAACTTACGACCATCCAGTTTCACCTCTCATTTGGGTCTTGTCTCCAAATTGAGATGACAATAGCAGGGGGCAGGAGTGTTTTTCAAGAGATGAGGAGTAACCAAGACATCTCACACCTGTGGCAGCCCCTCCTTCCTCCCACAGCTGTTGCCACCGAAGGGGCACTCCCTGACCAGATCCTGCATGAGGTCCAGGGCAAGGGAAGGGCAGGTTCCTAAGGCTGTGAGTAATGGGAGCAGCTGCCTGGGCGGGAAGACTGCTCCTTTGGCTGCCCTTCCCTCCCCCGGCCTGCCTGTTGCCCTTCCCTTCCTCAAGCTCAGTGCAGTGCCAGCCACATCCTTCCTCTCCAGAACCTTCTGTGGCCTCTTTAACAGAGTCCAGATGTTTGGAGGATCCCTTCATCCCCCTCCTTCACTTTCCTATTCCTGCTGTAGTAGCCCATTGCTGTCCAAATTCTTCTGCCTAGACCTGTGTGTTCCTGAGCTCCCCCACTTTCCGCTTTGCAGACAGAACTCTCCAGAGTGCCTGCTATTCCGGTCTACATGTCCTTACTCTGCCTCTGTGCCTCACCTTGCTTTGTGTTTTTCTCCCTTCTAGAATGTCCCACTCCCCTGTTCCAAGCCATGGCTACCTGAGAGCTTTGTGCCTCTGTTGTGGCTCCCTGGCAGAGCCCCTGTCCTCTGCCTAAAACCCCAGCATGGAGAGGCAGCCTGGCCACCTGCATAGGATATGCAGAGCCTCGCTACCTGTCTTAAAGTCCCAGATTGTCTGCAGTGCCTCACTTGAATAAAGATGGCCATGGTGACAGTAATGACCTTAAAGAGGTTTTGATAAGGATGAGCCGAGACCCCAAGTATATGACCAGCACCAAGCAGGCACAGGATACGTCCTGGTCATCAGTTGGATTCAATGTAAGTGGGAGGAGCCTCTGAATAAAACCCTGTTTCCCAAAATATTCCCCTACCATACACACCTGCAGTCAGCATGGGGTCTGGATGTTGTCCCCATCTGTGCCCCATCCCACACAATTGGGCTTGTTCTCACCAAACACTTGCCCATTGAAAGCAGCTTCCCCAGTTCTGCAGCCACCCTTGGCCACCATGAAGAGAAGACACACCCAGAGTGTGCTTTGCCACCCTTCCTCCAGGCAGAGGAAGGGATATAGCTAGTCTTTACAGCGCTCCTCGAGCCCCAGATGTGGTGTGGTCTAATGATACCCGCCTTGACTGTGCAGGTGCCCTCATCTGAATGTCCCATGTGTATTCACACTTATAAGTGTGTGTGGCCTGCCTGCGTTCCTAAAAGTCCTAGGGTGAGAAAAAGGTTAAAGCCACTCAGGAAACCCACACTCGGACGCAGAAACACTCCATCACCACCATCAAACCCACATCTAGAGTTGAGCTGCTCATGACTTTGGAATGAAAGGCTCCATCTTGTAAACAAAAAGGTGGGTTATCTGGAGGGCGCCCCTGGACTGCCTAGTGAATGGGAAGCCTGCACCTCACAACCTCCCAGATCAACACAGAAGCTGGAGCTTCAAGGGGGACTCGTCTGGTCCAAAGTCACAGCATTAATCTACTGCAAGCTGATCTGGGATTGTTAACTATGGTCCCTTCCCAAAAGGGATTGGGCACTTTTCTGCTAAGTGCACAGCTGGACTTGTAACCCCACCTCCTCAGTCTCTCTCACTTCCTCTGCTCTGGCTGTGATATGCTTGTCATTACTCTCTCTTCTGGCCAGTAGAAAGTCCCCTGTCCTCCACACTGGGAGCCTGGATGCAAGGATGGAGGTGGCAGAGGGGAGTGGTGCTCCTAGGTCCAGCCAGCTGGACAGCTGCACGGCCTGCTAGAACAGACAGGAAAGTATCCCAGGATGGGTCAGTACCACACAACCAGGATGAGCTGGGAGTATTCATAGATGTGGGTGATTTATTTCATTATCTGCATTTCCTGTAACTTAATAAGGCTTAAAAAGCCTCCCAGGGAGTTTTCTAGCTCAGAAAGTCACCTGTAATAAGAGCAAGCAGTGAGTTCTTTATTCCAGACATAAAGAAATCAGCATGCACTTTCTCTCAAAGTAAACGAAAACAAGTGCCCCCCTCTACCCTACCCTACCCTGTAATCAGTAAAGGCTGAATAAATAATAATAATAATAATAAATAATAATAATAAAAGCTCAGTTTGAAGGGGCACCACTCGATATGCAAGGCAAGGCAGGTGGGGAGGCGGAGCAGGAAGTGGTAATGGTGGAGCATGGATTGACAGGAGGTATCGGCGTGACACAGCGGACAGAGCCCAGAGGTCTGTGATCTCTGTTAGCGTGCAGTTAGTTCTGTGACCTTACATGTGTGTATTTCTCCTCAGTCACCCTCATTTCTATCTCTGTTGCCACCTCCTTTTCTCTTCTTGAGGCAGGACTGCACACTGGCTTGAATGCCCAGCGCAATGCAAACCGGCCTGGAACCTGAGATCCTCTCCCCTCCACCTCCCAAGTACAAGGATTACAGGAACTTACAGGTCTTATCAGAAAATAATCCTCTATCCAAAGAATAGGTCCCAGGAAAATCCATAAGAAATGTGACTATGCTAAGGCTCTCTTGTGTGAATCTCAACAATCTGTAACTTTGGGGTTGACAGAGAACATGAAACAGGGTTTGAGTGCCTGTCCCGGGAGGTAAATCCAAGGACTTCATATGAGAGCTGCTTATGTTATGGTTGGGATGGAAACCCAGTAGCACCTGATTCCCAGGGCTTGCCTCTACTGTAGCCCTGGGCATGCAAGGGGGAAAGGCACACGTGATAAGCGAAGGGGAAGGCTTCTAAGGAAATGTACATGACTTTGTCTTCGTGCAGAAGAAACCTCTGAGCCCACTGCACTGAACCCCTAAGGGAATGGATGAGCCTAGCTGAGCTGGGGGCTGCTGACTCTAGGCATGTCTTGGCAAGGTAGCAGAGCAGGTGTGGCTGGCATCACCCAGTGTGGGCATTCTGCCCAGGGTACTTGCAACAGGTGGGGCGCAGAATAGAAGTTGAAGTAACCCTGCCCAGTCTCCCAGCCCACATGTCTGGCCCCAGCCTCTGGAGCATCAGAGGCTCAGGGGCATCCTGGGGCTAAGGGGTATGTAGCCACCCTGCTTGGGGAATCTCCCAGAGACAGGGTGAGGCATACCCAGGACAGATGGCTCGAGCCAGGATTCCCCATCCTCCTTCCCACCTGGCCGACCACCTATTTCAGTTCCTGAAGACCATGGAGAGTAAAGACCTGCTCAAAGGACACACTACAGCCACTAATTGCACCAGGTGGCTGTCATGCTCCAGGCATGGAGGAGCTAGGGGCTGGAGATGGGGTGGGGTGGGGATATGTGTGTAAAGGAAACCTTCTGGCTGGGCCACCTGCCTAGGGGATTTGACAGAGGGAAACATGATCCTGCACTCTGGATTTGCTGAGCTGAGCAGCCCTTGGGGGAAGCACATCACGGAGGCAGCCACGGAGGACAAGAAAGCAGTGGTACTTCACTGTTTTCTAGCTGAGTGGCTCTCAAATCCCATCAAATGGGGATCATAATACCAATAGAAAATGTAACTAGAATCCATAAAAAAAAAGATATCTTATAAGTGGCAGACAGGGCTGTGTTCAGTGTCACGTGTTTCAAGGAAGAATGCTGAAGTTGTCCCACCTCCATTAATGACATCTTCACCATCTCCTCTGTGTCTCCGAGCCAGTCTTTCAATTTTTTAACTTTAATATAGTGGTTTTATTCTTTGAGACTGTCATACACGAGTGATAATACATTTTTTATCATATCCCCTCCATTCCTCTTCTCTTTCTAGAGCCCATTCCCTACCAACTTTGTGTTCCCCCCTTTTTAAAAATCATTCACCAAGTCCAATGTGTGTTGCCCATAAATGCACAGGTGTGGGGCTATCCACTAGAGCATGGCCTACCTACCAGGGGAAGCTGAAGGAGAGCTATCCGCCTCCCACAGCCAGCATCTGTCAAAGCTCTTCAGTTAGGGGTGGGAGCTCTTGACCCCCCCCCGCCGCCACCACAGTGCTAAGCTGATCTCTTCATGCATCTCCCCAGCCGCGGCTTGGTGGTGTCCTCAGAATGATTCAGACATAAAAGCAACAGAGTCTACCCTACAAGTCATCTTGGGGTCTCTAAACTCAGCATTGCTGCTGCCCTAGGCCACCTTGTTCCCTTACACCACGCCGTGGAGTGTGCACACTCCCCCATTTCCAAGATGAGCAAACCAAGTGTAGCAGTGGGTGCAGTGTGCGCCTTTCCCAGAATACCAACAAGGGTCCTCTGTTAGATATCACAGTTTAATGGGGGCCACACATGCTTATGCATTAAAGTACCCCACTTTCTGGTTCTCTCAGAAGCTAAGATTTTCTGTGTGCTCCTTGGCCTAAGCTCCCATGTGTGCCTTGTTTTCATCGTCTATAAAATGGACATGTTTCTCTAAGCCTTGCCTGCCTTGTTGGATTAGGAATCCCTGGAACAAGAGATAGGTTATGAGGCCTGCTGCATGCTGGGAAGGGTGTGGGCGCTCATGAAGGCTGTTCTCAATCTTGTCAGGGGGTGCCTTAAGGGAATGGGCCTCCACAAAGCTGTGCAGGTATGTTGGCTCCTGGACCCATCTGGCCAAGACCCCTGTTTGGGGCATTTGTCCTTCCTGGATTCCACTCTGCTGGCACTGGCAGAGACTGGCAATGCTCCAGAAGGCAGGTGTGCATCCTTGAGGTCCTCACAGCTGTGCTGGATGAGACACAGGACTCTGTCTTGTGGGAGGAAATCACTCCAGGGGGAGAGTTGAAGTCCTAGAACCTGTCTGCCATAGAGCCATGATGTAAGTTAGACCAGGCCAACTCAGAGCACAGTGAGCTCCTGATATTGGACTCCTCTAAGCACAAGCTGGCTGAGAGCCTCAGGATCGAGGTTAAACACATTTTTGGAAGGAATTCTAGAAATCCAAAACCTTCCAGATTCAGATGAAGTAGGTTATTTTGGGGTCCCATAAAATCCCCTCCATCCCCCAGTGCTTAGATAAGGCCTAGATCCTGGATTCTGATCAAGCACCCACAGGGTCCCATGCCTTTCTGTCCATGCCTCTCGCTTTCACATGGCTCTGAGCCTCCTACCCCCACCGTTAGTTCCCTACAAGTGTGGGTCTCAGCCATCTAATGCACATCCCTCAGGTCTGCCTCAACTCAAACCGTTGAGCAAGAGAGAGCCGCCCTTCAGAGAGAAGAGTGCAGATTTCTCTGTCTCCCAATTAGATGTGGTAGGCAGAAGCGTGGCAAAGGACAAAGGCATGCACTTGCAACATGACCGGGTTCAGATCATGCTGCCACCTGTGTGGCCTTGGGCTCATCTCTCATCCTGTGCAGCTGCTCCTTTACCTGTGCATTGTGAATGATGCTAAGAGCACACACCTGTAGCTGTTGTGCAGTTGAGGAAGGGCTAGAGATGCAATGATTCAGATATAGCAGACACTGGATAATGGTAGCAGTGGTGCGTGTGACGGTCAGCACTGGCTACCAGGGATGCCTTCAGCCTTTTGTAAAGGAGCCTAGGAAGCACTGTTCTCCCTCTGAAAGAGTAAGCATTCACTTGGCAGTTGAATACCGGTTATTTGAGCCCACCTGAATTCCAGGAACCTCCATTGGGGTAGAGATCAAGGGCCTGCTAAATTAGGCCTGGTGCTCTCTGGAATGGTGATCATACCTGATTTCCTCTTTCCTCCATGCCCGAGCTCCTTTCCCACTCTCTCCTGTGGCCTTTATTCCTAATCATTTTTGCTATTTCCTTCCCACTGGAAGCTTACAGTCCTTATCAAGCCTCTGCTTGTGGCTGGGAGTTTGCATGCACGGGTGTTTGCTTTCCCTGGGTGTTATTCTTGGCTTTGGTCTTCACCCTGGCTCGGGTCAAGGGAATAGAGGGAAGGGTTACAAAGCTAAGGCAGGAAAGAGGGGGAAGGAGGCATCCACTCTGGGACACTGCTGTCCCAAGGCCTGGGGATTTCAGAGTCTCCAGGTGAAGCTCCCAGATGCTTCTTCCCAAAGAGACAGCGAACAGACATAAGATGGGGGGAGAGGCTCTATCTGCTTCCTGAAGACGGTGTTCCCCTCCCTGTCCTCACCCTGAGGTTAGTCTTCTGTCTAGAATAACATCCCCGAGCTACCACGATTCCATCCCCAGGTCAGGAACCAAAACACAGAAAGAAGGTGCTGATGGAACAGCAGCCTTAGTGCCGAGGTCACCAGCCTGTTGACCCTTCCCAAGCTTTTCACGGTCATGTCTGTTAGCATATCTCTTCGTAGCCATCCAATGATACAAGGAGAGGTGGAGAGGCCTCCTACAGCCACATAACCATAGCTTTCTCTTCGTGATTCCAGATCCCAAAGGAGGCATCACTGTAAAAGCTTGGCAGACTGGGAGCCATTTCCTATCCCAGCGGGGGGCTTAGACCAACTCACCACACTGTGAGACACAGTATTACCTGGTCACAGGCTCTGGCTCCTCTAAGAGGGCAGAGGAGGTTGTTCTCCCTGAGAACTGATGAATATATATGGCCAAAAAAATAGTCTTCGAACAGATAAGGCAGAATTTAATAATACTGTATGAGAAAGTGATAAATCTCCAATTATTGTGTGGGATATTCCTATGCATTTTATCACATATTTACCTATTATATACAATATTAATATGAATGCAGAACATTTTGTAGGGCCAGAAATGTAACTCAGTGATAGAGCACTTTCCCAGCATGTCCCAGGCCCTGGTTCAGTTCTTAATAGAGCCACAAAACAAAACAAAAAAGGGGGAAAATTGAACAATAATTAATGCCTAAACCTAGACAGTATATTTTCAAGTATGCATGAAACATTTGAAAGACTGACTATGTCCTGAAATGGCAAAGAACCTGAGAAGCATTTCCTAGTATTACTAAATTTAATAGTATAGGTCTTTAGTAGACAGGGAACTGTGGCTCTGTCTAGCTGCTCGTTCTCCAGCATCCCACCAACCTTGGCTTTCACTTAGAAGAAAGACTGTGCATCATTCTGAGGCTCAGGGCCCAATTACTCCTAGGGTGGCTTTGTGGGAATTAGAGCAAGCTATCAGTTCCTCGGTAAATTCACTCTCCTGTGGACTTCTTGACGCTGACGTGTACAATCATCTTCTACCAGACTTAGAATGTCTGTAATGCAAACAGGGCTCCTCGATCAGTTGTCTGTGTAGCAAACAACTCTGAAACGGAGAGGCTATGGTGTGTGAATGTTTGCTGTTTTTCATCTTCTGTGGGTCATAGCTTCAGGAGTTATGTCTCTGGTTCTGTCTCCCATGAGGCTGTATGCAGTCAAAATGTCACCCAGGCTGCCATGGTAGAAGGTCTGATGGAGGACTGGAAAGGCCGCTCTCAAGTTGGCTCACTTCTGTGGCTGTCAGCTAGCACTGGCAGTTACTGGGAAGCCTCAGTCCCTTGCCACATGGCCCTCTTCGTGGTGCTGTTTGATCATCCTCCCACCATGGCCTCCTTCCTAGAGCAGCCCAAGAGAACAAAGCTGAAACAGCCATATCTTTCATGACCTCTTTCAGAGGTCAACAGCCACACTGGCCCGAATCCTCTTGAAATACTACAACACAGCTGTGTCCAAAGGTGAATCAATCATGGTTCAATTAATAGAGCGCTTGCTTAGCGTGCACAGAGCCCTGGAGTCAACCCCTAGCACCCTGTAAAACTGGGCATAGCAGAACATGCGTGTGGTCCCAGTACTTGAGAGGTACTGGGACCTCTCAAGTACTGGGAGGATTCAAAGTCATGAGAATCCTCATCCGAGGACTTTGAATTCAAAGTCAAAGCCAGTGTGGGTTACAGAGGACTCTATTAAAAAAAAAAAGGCTTGGAAACCCTGGAAACCCTGATGAAGCCTCAAGCCTCCTATCTCTTTTCCACTTTCCCTGGCAGAGCTTTGCCAAAACTACCTGGAAGGAACCACAGGAAAGAGCTGGGAGACTGCCTGGAGAGCTAGCTAGGGTCTTCCCAGGGATCATGGAGAAGCCCCTCCCCTAGACTGTGAGAAAGGCAAAGATTCTGAAGGGGCCCATGCTCCTGAAGATGTCCCAGCTTGCCCAGCCTCCCTAGAAGGCGACACCACTCACCCCTGCCACCCCCGGGTTTTCCCTCCATTTTAAATATCCCTGCGATCTCTGAATGTGACAGCAAGAGATCCTGCGCATGCGCTAACCTTTGCTGCATGTGACTAACACAGACCTGGGGAAGCCAAGCTGCCGGTGCAGATCTTGGCACCTCCCTCATCTGTGTGATTGTCTTTGCATGCTCGGTACTCCTCATCGGTGACACCGAAGTCACGATAACCCTCAGAGGAAAGCCAAGGCCTGAGGAAAGATGGGGGGCCTGAGTCCTCATCTGAGAAACCCGTGGTTAAGCTCGGGCCAGATGGTCCTCTCTTGTCCTTCCAATGTTCTCGGGGTCCTCAATATCTGAAGAAGGGAGCTGGGACTCTGGGACAGGTGTTCTCAGTTCCCCTTGCTCGTGCACAGAAGGTCACACTAAACCTACCTCCACATGGTCAGACTTAACATACAGCACAGCCTTAGGTCCCCATTCTAATCCATGTCTCAGAGACCTGCCCTGCAGACGCCATCCAAACTGCCCACAAATCCACTCTCCTAAAGCAGTGTGGCCTTGAAGAACGCACCTGCTATTTAGCCACATAGACGGTCCTAGGTTGTTTCCTATCGCTTGCTTTTTTAAATTAAATTTTTCTTTGGGGATCGTTTCACACATGCTTGTAAGAGATAATATAAAGGACTCCGCTGTACCCTTTCCATGGCTTCCCTTCTTGGTACACTTTCAAAACCGTTTTCAAGGCATCCAATATACTGACCTCTATGGACACAGAACAGTTCTGGCACACAGGGTCCACCCTGCCAGTGTTCCTTTATAACCGCACTCCCTTCTCCCTCCCCTCCCACCATTACCCCCCTACTTGCTGCTGGCACCCCTCACCCATTCTCTGCTTCTGTGAAGTGGCGGTTTCAAGGGTGCTATACAAGAAGCCTGTGTTCGGGGATTGGCTCTGTGCACTCCTTACGACTCCCTGGAGATGCATCCAAGCTGCCGAGTGTAGCCGAGTATCAGAGAGCTCCGTTTCACTGCTGAGAGGGGCACAGAGGAGCTGATGCCCTAGGGTATGCCCAGCCGCCCACCTAATGAGGAGTATCCGTGTGGGTTCCAGTTCAGGGCGATCACCAGACTCACTCTCAGTTTTCACTTGGTTTTACTCTGGGGCAAATGTGCCACTGCCAGATCAAGTGGTCGTTAGGTAGCTAACTCTTTAAAAATGCTCACAGTGCTTTGCAGACAGGGTGGACCATTCTGCCTTCCCTTGCAGTGTGTGAGTAACCCATTTTCTCCCTAGCCTTATCTGCTTTTGCAGTGGTCGCTATTTTTCATTTTAGCTTGGAGACTTGAGTTTGATCCCTGGAACCACATAAAAGTAGAAAGTTAATTGTCCTCTGACCTCCACATAAACTCCGTGGCATGCACACTGGTGCACACAAACACAATAATCATAATTTTAAATTTAAAGTGTATTTAATATGCTTGACCTTCTGCCAAAGCCTGCCTTGGACATTCTCAGAGCACCTACATTCACCTATGCTAAGCCAAATCACTGAATGCAAACCAAGTTTATAATAAAAATACCAAATATCTCATAGCTTGTTGAATTGCTGTACTGAAAGAGGACAAACAGAATGACTGTATGAGAGCCCTTTATATTACTGTAAAATCAAAAGTCCCTACATCAGATCATCATCAGTCAGGGGCCATCCATACTGTCAAGAAGCCTCGGCCAACTGTCTCTTGCAGGCTTTAAAGGGCTGTGAGGTTACCTGACCGACATGAGAAAGTAATCATCAAAGTGCTTGCTGCATCTGTATTGACCTTAAATACCTGCTTACAAGAGAAACAGCTCACATATACATATATGGGATGCTAGGAAAAGAACTACTGAATGCAAATGAAAGAAACTCCGGCAGGCATAGTGAACCAGCAGCAAACTCAGGGGGCAAACCATATATGCTACTGTGCCCCGTTCACTCACCAAAAATTGGCCACAAAGTTGAGTTGAGGCTTCTGGTAGCTTCTGTAAAATACAGAATGCTTCACCAGCTGGGGCCTTGTGAGCACCTCTCAGCAGAAGCACCAAGCAGTCCCCATGTGAGAGCAGAATGCCACCACGCAGAGGTTTCCACCCCTACGTTCATGATGTCCATCATCCCAGCATTCTCCAAGTCCATATTGACATAGCAGAATTCTGCGAATCACACCCACAGAGGTTTTGGTGGCTTTTCCTAAGCTGGTGATGTGCACCGCCTGGTAAGATACTAACTCCAAGGGTCTTAAGGTGCAGGAACCCCAGCCTGAGCTGGGTTGTGACTTACAGGTAAGGCTTGGTCCGGGCCATGGGTCCTCAACTGGCTGCACTCATTAACTGATCTCCCTTTCTGTGTGTCCCTGCAGGGCTCTGGCTGAGAACATGGCCAATGACATTGATGAACTTATCGGCATCCCTTTCCCCAACCACAGCAGTGAGGTGCTGTGCAGTCTCAACGAGCAGCGGCATGCGGGGCTGCTGTGCGACGTGCTGCTGGTGGTTCAGGAGCAGGAGTACCGAACGCACCGCTCAGTGCTGGCTGCATGCAGCAAGTATTTCAAGAAGCTCTTCACGGCTGGTAGCCTGGCCAGCCAGCCCTATGTCTATGAGATTGACTTTGTCCAGCCTGAGGCTTTGGCCGCCATCCTGGAGTTTGCCTACACCTCCACACTCACCATCACCGCCTCCAACGTAAAGCACATCCTCAATGCTGCCAGGATGCTGGAGATCCAGTGCATCGTGAACGTGTGCCTGGAGATCATGGAGCCTGGTGGCAACGGTGGTGAGGAGGACAAGGAGGAGGAGGACGATGACGAAGATGATGACGATGAGGAGGAGGAAGAGGAGGAAGAGGAGGAGGAAGAGGAGGAGGAGGAGGATGACACAGAGGACTTTGCTGACCAGGAAAACTTGCCTGACCCCCAGGACATCAACTGCCCCCAAAGCCCCTCCAAGGAGGACCATCTCACAGAGAAGGACTATTCAGACACACCCAGGGACTTCCCCGACTCCTTCCAGCCTGGCAGCCCTGGCCATCTGGGAGTGATACGGGACTTCTCCATTGAATCTCTACTGAGGGAGAACTTGTACCCCAAAGCCAACATCCCTGACAGAAGACCCTCCTTATCTCCGTTTGCCCCAGAATTCTTCCCACACCTCTGGCCAGGGGACTTTGGTGCCTTTGCTCAGCTACCTGAGCAGCCCATGGACAGTGGGCCACTGGATCTAGTCATCAAGAACCGCAAAATCAAGGAGGAGGAGAAGGAGGAACTAGGCCCGCCCCCGCCCCCTCCCTTTCCTAGCGACTTCTTCAAGGACGTGTTTCCTGACCTGCCTGGTGGGCCCTTGGGCCCCATCAAGGCAGAGAATGACTATGGTGCCTATCTCAACTTCCTGAGTGCCACCCACCTGGGGAGCCTCTTCCCACCCTGGCCGCTGGTGGAGGAGCGCAAGCTGAAGCCCAAGGCCTCTCAGCAGTGCCCCATCTGCCACAAGGTCATCATGGGGGCTGGGAAGCTGCCCCGGCACATGAGGACCCACACCGGGGAGAAGCCGTACATGTGCAGCATCTGCGAGGTCCGCTTCACCAGGTGCGCAGCCGCAGGAGACAGCAGGCAGCAGGGGGACCCGAGGCCATGGGGGAAGGGTAGAGAGGAGTGCAGAGGCCAAGGGAGGGAGAGAGAGCACACACCGGGCTTATTGTTTGACATGATGCTAAGCACTACCTGGTGCAATGATTTCAACCCCGTTTTAGGAACTAAACTGGTGTGTGTGTGTGTTTTCAAATACAGTGTTAGGATAAAGCCCGAGACATAAAAA
>LOJH01004072.1:11478-34865 GCA_001685095.1 Ellobius talpinus | reverse complement strand
CTTTCTTTCTCTTTCTTTCTCTCTCTCTCTCTCTCTCTCTCTCTTTCTTTCTTTTTTTGTTTGTTTTTTGACTCAGGGTTTCTCTGTGTAATAGTCTTAGCTGTTCTGGAACTAGCTTTCATAGACCAGACTAGCCTTGAACTCACAGAGATCCATCTGCCTCTGCCTCCCAAGTGTGTGTTTTTCTTTTGCTTTTTATCTCTTTTTCTCTTAAATTTTATTTTGGGGTGGGGAGGGAGATGGGTAAGATCTGGAGGCATGATATGAAAGACACAAAGAATAAATAAATATAAATAAACAAAAGAAGAAACGGCTGACTAGAAGGGTCAGCTCCCTACTGCCTAACCCACAATTGTGAGCGCCCTCGGTAGAGACCTTTCAGTATGTTTTTGCCTGTCACTCGCATTAAGACATGAATGGGGGGCAGGCCAGATGGCTCAATGGATAAGGAGCTTGCTATGCAGCCTGACAACCTAGGTCACACATAAAGGAGAAACATACATAGCTACAAAGTCATCCTATGACCTACATATATGCACTGTGGCAGCAGACACATGCCTACAATAAGGCACAGAGAGCACACACACATATACAATAATACAATATTTTTAATTTACAAATGTATTTCAAGGGGAGAGGTGAATATGGAAAACATACAATGCTATACATAAAGTGAAAGGTTATAGTGAAACTGAAAGACACTGAAGTATATGGGGGGGATAAAGAAAGTACCTTGAACTTGCTTTATGATAGTTCAACAAACAGCCACCGTTACAATGGAAAGCCAGTGTGAAGGGGCCAAGGTAGTCGGGACCTCACTGCTGTGTCTGGGGGTGGGGGAGGTTGGGCAGGCAAGGGTTCAAGACTCAGGCTGGACACCTGTACAAGAAATGCTTCAGATCACTGTGGTTCCAGTCTTGTTTTTATTTTAGAATATCTACATATAAGTAATGTACCCAAATCTAAATAGGAAAAGGTACCACTGACTTTCATACACCTGCTAAGCATGCAGGTGTGTCTATGGGACTGTTTCCATCCTGCAGGAATGGGTGTAGAACTGTCCACAGTGACATCCTGCAAGTACCCAGAGAAGCTTCAGATTTAGGAGTGCTTTTGCTTTCCAAATTAAAGATGATATTTTCTCTACTGTTCTGTGTATTTTAGGTCTTTTTTTCCCCCACAATAAAAACATTAAGAGGTCGGGAACATAGCTCAGTCATTAGAGTGCTTGCCTATTCTATGATGTTCAGTCCCCAGCACAGCATAAACCTACATGGTGGCGTGTGTGTGCAGTCCCAGCACTGAGACTAGCAGGACCAGAAGGTCAAAGTCATTGGTTAGGTTCCACAGCAAGGAAGAAACCACCCTTGGATACAGGAGACTCTTTCTCCAAACAAACAAACAAAGTTCAAATTCCAGCTCAATTTTTTTAAACTAAATAATAGAAGGGAGTGATCTAAATGAGCAAGAGCCCGAAAGGTGAGCTGGCAGTTGGTCACTAAGTTTGTAATGAATGGTAATGAATGAAGCAAGTTGCTGGCTTCCATCCCTTCTCTGTATACATGGGATCAATCCTGCTCATAAGACTCCTGCTGGTCACTCAAATGCAAATTCAAAACGGAAAGCCTTGGTCGCCTGTGCTTCTGGCTTCCAAAAAATGCAAAGCTTCTTGCCATTTCCTTGGTTGCCTCCTGAAGTTCAATGTGACTCGCGGCTGCTACTTCGGGAGTTACCTGATCGTGTCTGTCAAGGTGCAAGGATGCATGTCTCCCTGGTGACATTTGAATATTGGGTGTGCAAATTCTGCAGCAACACACAATGAATGTCAAAGGCATGCCAAGGAGCATCAAAACCATTTCCCCTCCACATCTGGGTTTAGTCTTAATGCCAAACCAAATTTAAAGGGAAACAAATCACAAAGTTTATTTAGATGGCTTCAGCTAATTAATTTTCCCCACTGGTAACATTTGGAACTTTAGACACAAAAAATATTGAGTGTTTAATTTCCGTTGTCACATGTAGTGGTTAATTTCCAAAGCAAGTTGGTTGTTTACGTGAAAAAAAAATTAAGACAAATTTCTACTTTTGTACTAAGGGGAAATTTCTAGCATTAAATGAAACTATAGTGTTTTTATTATGCCAGTGTATGTAAATTTTAAATGTTGCCACCTGAAAGCTACATACCGCTCTGTCTTCTTTTGCTAGCCTATGAGGAGCCGTCCGTCAACTCTGCCGCCTCTCTGATATCTTGACTTAAGGTCCTTGCGTCCCTTCCCCAGATCTTGTGTAGGTCCTTGCGTCCCTTCCCCAGATCTTGTGTAGCAGACACCATTGGCTACATCCTGTTGCTCACATCATTTCTCCACACAATTTGCTTCAGTGCAGCTTGGCTTCAATTTGGTATCAACTTTTCAAAACCACTGTGCTTTCAGGAGTGGTCCCACCTCTAGTAACCAGATAGACCATTGACCTAAACCAGCCGTGCCGATCTCCTTCTCCTCACTGAGTGGCTTTGGAAGGAACACGTGGTGCCAACTCTGGCCTTAAGGCGGGAGTTAAACAAGTCAGCTGAGATCACTTCTGGGGAAGGGTCCCCAGCCCCCAAAGAGAGAGAAACATTCTGCTCCCCTGGACATCGTTAACACTGCACATGAGGTTGGGCCCGAGGCGCGTTCTTTAGCCTGCAGAGAGACTATAGAGCAAGGAGCTTCAACCTAGAACAATCTCATCAGATTTGAGGCCCTTCCTCATCCCCTCCCACACCCCCATGCCCCCCCACCCCTGCTTAAAATGCTAAATACTCAAGGTTGACGCATCAGCCCCTTGCAAGTTGCTTGCAGCTAGCAACACTCAGTGTCACATTCTCTGGACAGAATTTCAGGTGAACCTCCCAATCTATTATTTTTAGGGAATTTGTGACATTGACAACAGGTAAGTGTGACCCTCCCTCCCCAAATAGCTCATCATTGACATGAAGTCATGCAAGACTTGATATGATGTCAAAGGATCCTGATGGTCCAAATGTCTGAAAAGCCCGACTGACTACAGTGAAAAGGGTCGAAGAGAAGAAAGGAAGAAGTGTGGATGATTACACCCTGGTTACCCCATTAGTAGGACAGGAGGAGGAACCATCACGCGCCTCAGTTTCACACATCATTATCCCTGCCGCATCCGGGGGGCCTGACTAGATGTCAGCTGCGACCAAGGCAGATCTTCAGATCCTGGTTAATTACGAGACAAGCTGTATTCTTAGAAAGGCTGTTCAGAGCACCTAAAGTTCTGAGCACATCCCTTAGCCGGGTCGACCTATTCATTGCACGGCGTGGTCCTGCATGGCGTATATAAGCAGATGACTTTAAGGTTGGATCTCAGCAAGGAGGTTCTAATCCAGTTTCATTCCCTTTACCATAAAGGGAAGGAGACCCTCTTGTTTTACCATCAGTGAGCAATCAGTAGGCAAGAATGTATCATCCTGGCTGCATTACTTTGTATCTTCTCGCCACTTCTAATTTTTAGAGAACACACCTGGACAAAAAAAAAGTAGGCCTGACTCAGTCTCTGTCACCAGGAGGGTGATCAGAAGATAATGTGCTTTAACTCTGTGAACACTGTAACTTTTAAATGAGAATAATGATATATTTTATGTAAAAGAGATATATGCTTGGCTTGTGATATTTAAAGCAAAATGATTATGGCATATGCTTGTTTTATGTGATCTGGGGAGTGACATTCGATTTCAGAACATTGCCTGGCACACAGTAGGCACGCAGATACTGAATGCAGAAGTATCGCTGGGGGTGACGTTTAAAAGAATAAAGACATTTCTTGTTTCTTCATCCGAACACGGAGGGACAGAAAGCCCTTTCTATCTTCTAAAACTTCTAAGTAAGTTTAAAGTCTTTCTGCCTGCTGTAACATTAGAATACATTATTTCTATTATTGCCTGACCTTTTTAAGCTAACATTTTTTGGGGGGACTGGCAAATATATTTTTAAGCAGTTTCAAAAGCTAAATTAAGCTTGATAATTACGTGTAAATTGAGATGTGAGCGGCAATTCTATTTAAGTCTGAAATCCATTCTAGACTTGCCAGTATTAATACAACATCTGAATTCTAGAAGACGCCGAGTGGAGGTGATTAAGGCACAGTTTCTTGCTTTGGAAGCTCCCATGGATTTATTTCATAGATGCATTTGTTTCTTTTTTTAAAAAAATCTTGCAGTAATTCCAATAATTCAACATAGCTTTTATTAATAGGAAAATATGTTACAAGCACCATTTGAAATCACACAAAGCACATTTCAATCTACTCTGACCCGTACATGTACTATTTCTTAGAGACTTATCAAATCCAAGTCTTTGAAAATGCATACACTGTAACAGATTTTTTAAAAACATGATGGAAAATATATACCACCCAGCTAAACACTCTCTGGATTTAGAATCGAGGCCTATATGTTTCTATTTCCATAGTGACTATTGCTGTGGAATCGACATGTTTTAATTTAGATATGAGATTATAAACATCATTTGGAGACAGAATTTATTTTTCTTCTCCTACAATTTCTGAAAATTGATCAGTCTAAGTCCTGAGCAGGAGCAAATTCTGGAGCCAGATTGAGCAAATATTGGTTTAAGGGTCATTTACGATGGAAAAAAAAAAGGTTGGTTGTATTTGTTTATTTCCTAGAAAGTTACAGATTTTTGTTAAGCCTCAGAAATAACAGAATTTTCATAAGGTCCCTAACCAGCGCACCTCTAGGGTTAAGCTAACATCTAACTGTCTGTGGAAGAAACATTAGAATAATTAATAAGTAGAGATTCTACTGGCTTCTTTTAAAAACTGTATTTCTTTAGAAAAAAATGGAAATGAGACATTTCATGCATATTAAGTATGAACAAATGTGGTTAGGGTATAACTCATATTTAGGTCAAAGAGAAGTTAGCATCCCGAAGCGCTAATAAACTGGGGGGGTGAGGTGGGGAGCATGCTGTTTTCACATTTTACACTATTTTTCAATGAATTGTGTTGAGCTCTGCTTCCCATAGGCTGGTACCTGCCCCTGGAGGGAAAGGGGGACAAAGAGAAGACAGTCTCCTGAACCGGAAGAAGGTCCTGGGGCTGTCACAGGAAGAGGACGGTTCTGTGCTCGAACTGGGGCTTCTCAAACACAGAAGCAGGCACGTGCCCAGTCCTCGGAAACTTGATAAATGTGGTGGAGTCATTGAACCCAGCTAGCACAGAGGCAGACACCGTTGACACCTTGTAACCTGTGTTACCTCTGCACCTTCTGGCAGTGGTAGTTCTCAGATGGAATCTCATCTCTAGTGGGGTAGCGTAGGAGAGAGGATCTTAAGTTTGAGGCTAGCCTGGACTACACAGCAGAACCCTGTACACACACACACACACAAATGTGTGTGCATATATGTGTATATGTATGCAGTATATATATAAAAGGAAGACAAGAGCCCTATGCACCATCATAAGCCCTGAATTGTAGCTTTTGCTTTGGGTTCATAAGGTTGGAAAACGCAAATCAATTCAACCTCTCCAATTCTTTCTGATTGCTTTCTGATTTTCTTTCCTAAGAATGGAGACAAATCCAAGGCTTATACATACAGCTCAGGGACTGCTAGAACTGGCCTACTTTGAGAAGTTGGCTCCTACGCCTGAGACAGAAGCCACGAATCCGAAGAGGAGGGAGACAGCAAGAGAAGACACTATTTTGTTACAATGTTAGATTCATCATATGAATCAATAAAAGGCTACCACACCTCTCAGCGCAGGTTTCTCAGGGGGAGGCTTCCTCTGAGAGTCCCCAGGCATCTACAGTTGGATGAGAAGAGGGAAAGAGCCAAGAGATGAAGGCTCCACCTCGCCAAAGGTCTTCATGCCCTAATGAATTTTATATGTCAGTTTGATGCAGAGAGGGAGACATTAAGTAAAGCCACAGAGGCTGGAGGGTAGTATTTGTGGGAGGAAGAGGCAGAGGGAAAGAGAGAAAGACGATTTATTTGTTTTGTTTTGTAGAGAAAGGTTCAGGTAGATGGGCAGGGGATGCCTTTTACAATCCCAGAGGGATCAGGATATAAGCAAACACCTAAAGGAAATGAGAAAGGGGGGCTAGAGGAAAGTATAGCTCACACAAAGGTCCTGAGGCAGGAACTTGCTTGCTACCAGCGAGGCCAGAATAGTTGGAGTGGCACGAAGGGAAGCAGGTAGGCAGACTCAGAAAAGTCCACACGGAGGGGTTGGGAGGGGCTGTGTTAGGGACAGTAAGATGCTTGCCCTGAATTAGCAAGAGTAGCACACTGGAGGGCTTTGAGCAGTGGGGTAGCGAGAGCCAATGCTTTCTAGCAAATATTTACTGAGCATCATATCCAAGGAGAAAAGAAGGAAAAACAAGAAAGAGGACCATAAAATATTAGGTGAGAAGAAGGCACGGGGAAGTTTACATCCTGCAGGGTGTTTGGAGATGAAAGTAACGTTTGATAGGAACCTTAAAGACTGCAGAGGAGCTAAATGCAGAGCCAGAGGGCCGAGGGCGGGAGAGGGACGGGAACATCAGGCAGAAACAAAGGGATAAGGCTAGCTGCAAGGATCGAAGCCAACAGACAAGTCTCAGTGCAGATTAGGAGTAGGAGGAGGAAAGAGACTGGAGCCATAGGCTGGACACAAGCTAGGCTGCTAAGGAGTCTGAAATACGAAATTGGTGACCCAAGACCAAGGGAAAAAAAAGCCAGCCATCAAAGAAGGCATACAGTTAAAAAAAGCTTTCATTTCGGAGAAAAGCAAGCACTACTGAAAGGAGACAGGACCAAATTCCACGTCTGTCCAGGTTGACGAGGAGAGAAGACATCACAAGGAGGTGGACAGATCAAGATGTGGAGTCTATAGAGTGGGCTTCAAATGCCTGCTTAGCCAGTCTCAGCTCAGGGCCAGCAGGAGCCTTTCGGGAGTCTCTGTTTTCCCCCCTGAAACATGGCATGTGCCTGGTAGGTTGGGAAAAATAAAAATAGCATGTATCAAAGTCCATGCACATAGCAAATGTCAAGTAAACTATAATTACCACGATAAATATATGTTCTGCTCATTTCAGTTCCGACTCCCCGGTCACAAGCAACGGACATGCACTAGCTCCACTTTGAACCTCGCATGTCATTTGCCACTCGTGATTTGTTTTCTGAAGAAGAGAAATGTCACCTTATTCATACCTTAGAATTATTGAGTGTCTACAATATGTCAGCTATAGGACTTGGCACTTGACACTCTAATGACAACATAGCTTTACATAGTATGTGATACCTGGCACATTCTTAGGGGGCAAATTAAGAAGGAACAAAGATATATATGACCTATGATACCATAAAGAAAATGAAAGGAAGCCATGGACCATGATGGGGGCAGAGAAGAACCAAGGGAATCCAACACAGCTGGTAAGTGGGAGAAATAAAGGTTGAGTCTCTCCAAAGACTTTTAAAAGCCAAATCGGGGCCAAGGGCAGCTCAACTGTGGTACTCAACTCCTTCAGTTCTAGGAGAGTCTTTTCTACAACAGGTACATTCCCAAGTGGAGCAGGAGACAGCCGCAAGAAGGAAGAGGAGGCGAGAGAAGGATGCTTAAGCAGAGTGAATAAAACGGTACCTACAAAATATCCTCAGTTCACAGACTCAGTAGAAACTCAGACACTAGCAGAGAACTCAGGGATCCAGGCATGAAAGTTGGTGCTTATCTATCCAGCAACTGAGGAAGCTGAGGTAGGAGGTTCTGGAGTTTAAAGTCTGTCTGGGCTACATATTACAAAAGATCTTATTTTAAGAAACAAGACAAAACAAACAAACAGACAAAAACCTCACGGGAAATGAAGAACTCCCAAATGTCTCCTCAGTAGCAGACAGGACACGTGAGCATTTATTTTCTCAGAGGTGGAACCTACACCACTGACATCCAAGGCTATCTCCCCCCCATCCCCCATCATCTACCCAGAAGGCTGTATGCTCAAAGCCACTTGTGAGTTCTTCAAGCTCCCCTCCTGGGATGTCACTGCAAACATCCGGTACATCCTTTCTTCAGAGTATTCTTTTGCAGGAGACAGCCAGGAGCCTTATGTCAATTTTATAGATTTGAAAGAAAACCATAGAGACTCTGTGTATCTTCTCAACATAATCCTAGACCTACAATTGAAATCCCATGTTTGCTCTGTCTCACTCGGAACAGCCAGCTCTGCTCCTGCTCTCATCCCTAGAGAAACCCCACACACTTTCTTATAGACGTGGAAAATTTGAGAAACTTATCTGGGAGAAAAGTGTGATCAAGAGGAAGAGTCTACTGAAGCCCTGCGTTTTCATGAGTCAGCCACCATCATCAGGCAACTTCAGCTTCCTGCATCTTCCCCCTGGAAACTGTGCTAGCGCTGAACGCCCAATTTCACAGCACCTTCCAGCTGTCACGGCACAACCCAGCGAAGGTTCACGATGCGGTCTGAAGAGGAGCGAGCACACTTCACAAGGCTCAAGGATGAAGAAGTAACTGGAAAGAAACTCTGAAAGGAGTCCGATTCAAGAAGCTGTTTGGTTTATTTTCCAGGGTCTCTTGAATAAGGGCAACAGGACAATACAGTGTATATTATTTTTTGCTTTAAAGCCTTATTTATCAGGAATTTCAATGTTTGTGGAAGTATATCTTTGGTAACCCCTTTAGCTAGAATGTTTCTCCTTGATTCCCTATTTGAAGAAGGACGCTTAAAAGAAATCCCACACTAGCTCAGAATTGAGAAATAGATGGTTATTTATTTAGGGGTAGACTCACAAATCAGAATCCTCTGCTGGAACGGAGATCAGAAATCAGATCCCCCAACCAGAAAAGAGGCTGGATGCCCGCTTTACATGGGCATATATAGTATAAAAGGCCATGCCCCAGTGGGCAGTTAACTTAAAGGCTATTGGTTGTATGATTTCCTACAGCACCTATTTGGATGATGAACCTACTCAATGCTTGGGTTCTGAAGGGAACTACAGGGATGTGTTCCTGTAAAGCAAAACGGTAAAGCTTCTCGCTCCAAGTGTGTCCCCTTCAACAAACAAAACAAATAGTTATGCACAGAGGTGCATGCCTAAAATCCCAGATATCCAAGGAAGCTGAGGCAAAAAAGAACATTATGAGTTCAAGACCAGCCTGGGAAATTTAGCACAGCCTGGACAAATGAAAGCAAAAAGGCTGGGATTGTAGCTCAGGCACAGAGTGTGTTTGTTCAGACTGTATAAAGCCCTGGATTCAATTCCTTGTGCAACCCAACCCCCTTTAAAAATATAAAATAAAACAAACAAAAGGCTTTAGTACCAACCCTTGAAGCTGGACAGACCAGACAGACAGACTTCAAGCCATTTTAGGGTTTGATGTCATTCAAATATTTCTAAAGTCTGTGCTAAGAGCACCCACACCCCACATTTTTATTTAACTATATTTAACAAAATGTCATTATACCACGGGAGTCCTTGATAGGAAAGGAATCACATTCTAAGAGGCCTTTCTATGCAAAAGATTTCTATCCAATCTCATCACTGGGTGCCATTTCCCATCACTGTGTGCCATTTTTAACCTCTCTCATCTCTGCGACACCAACTCCCGCTTTTCCCACCTCTCCCAGATGACATTTTTGTTTTGTTCTTGGCTTTGGTGTTTGAAGCATGGTCTTGCTAAGTAGACCAGGCTGGCCTCTAACTCATACCATGCCTCTATATTCTTATAGATGTGGGCTATGACCCCAAACATACATTTTGCTTCTTGGTGGGGGGAACCTTCAGAGAAAGAGAACCCCATCCATAACCAAGTGTAGATTTGCAAGCCTGTAATTCCAGTTGGTCAGAAGGCTGACATAACTCCCAAAGGCTTACAGCCAGCTCATGCCATATAGAGAGCTCCAGGGCAGCTAGGGCTATGTAAAGAGATCTCCCAAATCCTCATCTTAGTTAGGGTTTTTATTACTGAGAAGAGACACCATGACCACAGCAACTCTTAGGGAAAAAAACATTTAATTGAGGGGAACGCTTACAGTTTCAGAGGTTCTGTCCATTGTCATGGTGGGGATCATGGCAGCAGGCAAGTAGATGTGGCGTTGGAGCTGAGAGTGCTGTCTCTTGCAAGTCAACTAAAGTTACACTGAGGAAGCTTGAGTAAAAGACACCTCAAAGCCTTTCCTCGCAGTGACACACTTCCTCCAACAAGGAAGCACCTCCTAACAGTGTGCTCCCTTTGGGGGTCATTTCCTCAAACCACCACACACACACCCAAAAGTCAAATACACACATGTAAGAAGCACGGGATATGTAGTTTCTACATCTCCAAAGATCTCTAGACATGATTCAGGGCAACAGAAAATGCTGGGAAGAGGTGTGTGTGGGGGTGCGTGTTGTATGAGAATGTGACAACGTATGAGTGTAGTGTGATGGGGGAAGGTGGGAGAGGTGTGTGTGTGTGTGTCAAAGGTGTGTGTAATAGGCATGTGATGCATACATGAAAGCATAAAGGTATATGTGCCTGAAAAAAATGCATATAGAGGCCAAAGCAGAGCCCTGGGTGTCTTCCTCCATCACTCTTTGCTTTATTACCTTCCAATAAAGTCCCTCACTGTCTGGAAGGCTCAACATTTTGGCTAGACTGGCAAAGGATGACAGCAAAGCCTGACTTTTTATGTGGGTACCAAGGATTCAAACTCATAGCCTCTTGCTTGTTTGCCTACCTGTTGAACCATTTCCCTGACCCAAGACTGTGATCCTAAGCTTTCTCTGTCCCATTTCAAAGGACAATAGCAAGCAATGAATCACGGCGATTTGGATGACTGCTTCAAATCTTTCATTGCAAGCCCCCCAAATAACTGTTCCGGAAAATTCAGCAGAATGGCATGAGGCTGCATGAGAGGACAAAGGAAAGGTGACAATAACAGATTTGGAAGGGCAGCAAGTATGAGCGACGGGCTGCTCCATGTCTCCTCAGAATGTATAACCTTCACTTATTTGCAGCTGATCGCTCTACTCAAGGGCTCAATTCTGAGAAAGCATCGACCTGACCTAGTCAGAGTCTCACATCTATCCCCAGCCCATGAGAAAGGAATAAGAGGGCTTTGGCACCCAGTGACACTGCCCTGTGCTCAGTGAGAAGGGCAATCAAGCAAAACCAGCATGCTCACAAGCCAGAAGAAAGGCAGGTGGAGGCTGGATGGGCAAACACAAACAATGGAGCCATCCTGACAGCCACTAAACTCAGACACTCTATAAGCCAGCACAAGGAGCTTGAGTTCACCCCACCGTTCACCCCACCGTCCCCCTCCCCTGACACCGTGGCTAGGTCTCTGACTTCTGCGACTGCAGGAAGTGTGAGAGAAAGAGCGGTATCCTGGAAAGCTCTCACCCAAAAGTCTGTTAAGAGTCTCAAGTTCCTAAGACAAGCAACCACCTTCTTGTGGGAAATATGGCCTACCCAATATAACTGTTAAATAGTCACATTTAAGTCAAGGATGTGTTGCTTCGGTGATTCCATCTGGAGACTTGGCTGGGAAACGCATGGTTGGAAAACATGGCAGCAATATCTCTTTCTATAACATTTTTCACTTTGATCAATTACCATTCCACTTGATAGGAAAATTGTATGTGGGTCAAAGGCCTGCGCCACCAGCTGCCCAGGGGGTTTGTTGCTTTCTGTTGGAGTCTCTTAGAAAACTCCTTCACTGGGTTCCAAGAAAATTTAAGTTGGACCAATCAATGAGCAAGTTGGGCTGTGGGGGGGAGTTGCTTCCAAAATTAAATGTAAGTGGGTCAATTTGAGGGGACAACTGGAAGTTGGTCTGATGCGTCTTAGCTCTTGCGTGCACTTGGGACTTTAACTATGCGAGAATAGAAGGTACCACCTATTTCAAATAGCCTTCCCCAGGGCACATTCCATCTAGCCACCACATTTTCTCTCCCCACTCCCTCCTTGCATTCCTCAAACTCTGAAATCATTTCACATTTCCTGGTTTACCACCCATCTCCCGCCATTAGGACGATTCATCCCCAAGATCGACATCAGCCTTGTTTACTATGCCTGGTACACAGCAGCCTTTTAATAGGCCTTTGCTTTCTGACTGAATTCCTATAGGGTGGCTGCTTGTAAGACTGGCCTAGGTAGCCATCCAACTCCTAGGAAGGAAGGAAAACCGGGTATGGTACCATACTCACAATCCTAACATGCAGGCAGGCCTACATAGTGAGTTCTAGGTCAGTCGGGGCTGCATAGCAGGATCCTGGGTCAATAGTAACAGCAGAAATTTTCATCTCAGTGCTGTCTGCTCCCATAAGCTTTAGCATAGAGTGGTCAGCCCAGTGGACTAGGATCCGCCCTTGTTCTTATAGCCCTTTATTTGCTAGAGAACACTGAAGTCCTACTTGCTTCAATGACCAAGTTTCCCAATCTCTGAGTCATAATAATAGCAGTCATAATTAGTAGTGAGAGTAAGAGCTACCATTTATTCACCAGCCGCATGTCAGGCACTTTCCACATTTTGTGACATTCCAATCATATGTCTGTCTGAATAGTAAATGGTGTAAAGACAAAGCAACCAGGTCTTTGGAATGTTCAGAAAAGCCATCCACAGCTGGTATCAAAGGAGCTGATGAGTGTTGAAATCAGCTGGTCTGTAGAAGCCCACAGCTCAGGGCATTGCACCTTAGCAACACCCTTGTCTCTGGAAATAGGTAGGCTATGTAGCCAGGCCACAGTTAGTAGGGTAGATCCCTTGGCCTCATCTCTAGCTCCAGAAGACCACACCTTAAGACATTCAAGAATTCTTTTTGTTTTTGGTTTTTTGAGACAGGGTTTCTCTGTAGCTTTGGAGCCTGTCCTGGAACTAGCTCTTGTAGACTAGGCTGGCCTCGAACTCACGGAGATCCACCTGCCTCTCCTCCCGAGTGCTGAGATTAAAGGCTTGTGCCACCACTGCCCAGCCTCATGGAATCTTAAAATACAAACCAGTCACTCCCTCCAAAGACTCCAATCGCCTCAGCGTCTGCGAGGGAGGGGTCAATGTCTGAGAAGTCCTCCTGGCATTCTGCTTTGGTGGGTGTTGCCCACACTCACTTTGCACAACAGAAACCTAAGTCTTAGGACAAACAAGCCTCTAACTCACAGTCCCAGGCATTCAGACAATTGGGCTTCACTGTCGGATCAAATGATATCAAGCTCCATATACACAGGGGCACTTAGATACAAAGAACTTGGGGCCTTCTTGGCTCAGTGCTTTCCCTCTGTCTGCCTAAGGTTTCCGGTTTATTTGTTTTGTTTTGTTTGTTTTATCGCCATTCCTCCAGAGTTAACACCTATTTCTCTTTAACATCTCAGGAACCACTCTTCCCCCCCCCACAGCGACATCTTGGTCTTCCCTATTTTCTCAGGGCTCTTAGGGTTTAGAGACACTATTTAAAGTAAGTACTTGAGAAGTCTACAGTAAGCCCATTCAGTAACACTGAGGGTCAGATCAGGTGCAGCAAAAGATTTTGATTACCTGGCTCTCCTAGTACTCTCACTTCAGGAAGATCTTCCCTAACAATGTAGCGAACAGGCCCACACCAGCGCTGCAGACCACGTTCAACGGAAGGAGAAAGTCTCTGCCGTGGCAGAAGTCCTGGGTGGGACTCTCACTGGCCCCCTCTGAGCCCGGCTCACTCCTGAGCCAGACCTGTGGGCTGCGGTGCTCTGATTGGCCAAGCCTGGGTCACATGCCAAGCGTGGACGGATAGTAGAATAGCTCCCACCTTTACCATATGGACTGAGAGTGGGGGAAGGGGTGACTTCTCCAAAGGAAATGCTGGATGTTGTTACCAGACGGGAGGATGATGCTCAGCAGGCAAAAATAACAGATGCCCACTACACATACCAACCCAGACTGGATTCAATGCCCAATTTTGTCTTCATAACCACGTATTGGGTGAAGATTTTTGTTGCGTGTGTTTTTCTCCTCTACTAAACGCTAAACTCCTCCAGGGCGGAGACCGAACCCTCTTCTTTATAAATCTAGAACCCAGCACACACTTGAAGTCCGAGAAGCGGCCAAGCCTTATTTACTGAATGGATGATCCAATGCATTCATTTAACAGGAACTGTTGTTGTGATCTCATCTTTTGGTGTGAGCTGGGAGAAAGCACAGACGCTAAGTCACTGTTTTTCAAAGTGGAGTCTGGGAAGCCTCCTGCACCAGCACAGAGTCACCGGAGCCACCAGCAACACTGACTTCAAGGCAGATGCCTGGGCCACCAGCAGCAGGGGCTTTCTGGGCATCTCAGTAAAAAAGGTGGCAAAAAAAAAACCTTTGGGGTTCTTATGTACATTTGTGTTAGAACCATGGCACCATATGGGAGTAAACCTCATCGCCATTGTGCTCTGGTTACGTGAACTAAAGTTGGGGAGACAGGGTTGTGTTCATGTTCAGCTCCTCCGCTTGCTGCCCTTTGATAGGGAGTTACGAAGTACGGGGATACCCTTGAGTGGTAGGGCATGCACTTAGCATGCCCAAGTCCCTGCATTTGATCTTCAGAAACAATTTAGTTGATAAATAAACAGCAGACCACAAAAGCTACTATGTCTAGGGAGGCGTCAGCACAGTGACCCAGGTGGTTTCCTTATAAAAGGTTGGAGTTTTCCCATTCGAGTCTTTTCTAGTAGTAGACTCTAGGGTGCCTGGCATGCACTTGTCAGATGCTGTTCTGGAGATCCCATTGTGTGTTTACTCCTTTCATGGTACCATAGCTTGGGAGGCAGGTATCCTTAACATGTCTATTTGAAGTTCTGCACCGTACGTATTTGTTTCGTGTGTGCACACATGTTCGTATGTACTGGGATGTGTAGGGAAAGGTCAGAAGACAGCTGGTAGGATTCAGCTCTCTCTTCCCACAGTGCAGGTTCTGGGGATCAAGCTCAGGCCATTGGGGTTGACAGCCCTCAACGTGCCTGTTTTGTAGATCCAGAAACAGATAAGAGTCGAAGTCAGGTTGTGCAGCCGAGGCAGGTTTCGAACTCAGTTACTTCCATGTCAGTTCCAAGGCTCCTAATTTCTCCTTAGAAATAATACCCCGTCCCCCTCTAAGAAGTTCACTAACCATTAGGAGCCACAGAAAAGAAAACTCTTGAATACAAAAAGCTCCAAATAAGACCTCTGATTAAAAAGGTTTAGAAATGGGAAGGATGCAAGGGCCATTGGTCAGATCTGTATCTCAGAGAAAAAGAACACCGTTTACCAGAAAGTTGGTCTGGCTGCAGCATCGAGCCCCCTGCTTCTGCTGCTCCTAGCGTACCTCTCTAGGTTCTGTAACACCTCTGGGCTTTGAGAACCAGGAGTCCTCTTTAATCTTAGATGACTGTTTTTATTTTGAATTGCTGTATTTCTTTTTCCTTCCTTACTTCTAGACACCAGTGCGTTTCTCTCCATGAAGCATGAGCAAAGCCCGAGGTGCAAGCCAAGCCCTCAGAAATGTGATCGCTATTACCAAGGATCTGAAGCAAAGTAACAAACCTAGATTCAAGATCAAAATGCTGTACTCTAGTATCTGGGGTGGCACCTATCCTAACCAGAAATGGTAAGCACGAAGCTTTGCTCCGGGGTACGTGGTTGCTGGGCCATGCTGAGAACCTCTTCTCACCTGTGATTTTATTCTGGCTCTGAGGGATACTGTGTTAAAGAACCTTCAAACATTCCTGTTCCAAGGAGTGCCCGGAGGTTTATGTTAGTGAACGTGTATCCTGCCTCATACAGACATAGACCCTTGACCTACTCTGTTCATCTAAGGACACATTAAAATAAGACAGTTTTTTAAGCCTGATGAAGATGAGGTGAGTTTTAAACACTCCACAACCTACTCGACAAAGCCAAGCATGAGGAAAGTTCTTGTTGCCTCTTCCCCATGCAGAATTGGGAAGCCTGTGAGTAGGACTGAGATTTCTGAATGGTCTTGAGGAGAAAGGCTAGTGGACCACCTTAAGGAGGAGAAAGGTAATGGACGGATGGGACCCCCAGAGGCCAAGTGGGACCATCAAAAGGGAGGTAAATGTCAGGTGCTAATTATCAAATTAAAGGAACCTTGGGAGGTACCCCTCCAACGTGGGCCTGCTACATTCTCACTCCCGGATGGAATAGTCAGCGGGTGGGGGATGGGCATCGAGCGGTTCAGCGCAGCACCTGCAAAGGTCCGACCAGCTGGGAGGGGGAGGCTATCCTCCGCGGAGAGCCTCCTAGTCCCCTAATTTCCTAACTCTTGGACTGTTGAGTTCCTCAGACAGTCTGTCCACTGTCCAGGGGCCTGGCCATGGTTCCCTTTTCTTGAGCTCCGTACTTTCATCCAGTTTTGAGCAGCCCCGTTTCAGATTGGCCTTTTTATGTTTGATATAAAGAATAGTTGTTGGCCAATTTCATCTTTTCATCGCTGTTCTCTAGGCCGGAATCCAAGCGGCTTGTCAGATGCTCATTAACTCCCCCTTTGGCTCTTTCTCGTGTGTCTCCTAAGCTCATTGTGCCAAGAACTAACGCTTTCTTTTACACGATTCTCTTTCTCTGCTCCATCAGGGAGACAAATTACTTTCCAAAAGGGATCGCCAGGGATGGTTTAATGAGAATTTCTTTGGGGCTAGGCATGGAACGCAATGTAGTTAGCATTCGGTGGACTTAATTGGACTTTTCTTTTCTGCCTCTTTTAAAAAAAATCTGAAGCTATCCTGTTAATCTCTCATTTGTAATCAATTGTGTTGACTAAACAAAAGTCTAGGTCGTCTTTTCTTCCTGTCCCAGACAATCCTTTGTTGCCTCTAAATGCCTCGTTCTCGAGTGATCCTGGTTCTGTAGATGGGCCCGATTGTTGACAGTTCATTATTGCGCTTTTGTCCACTTAATCTTTCTTGCTGTGTTTTGCATGTGCATGCCTTAATGAGCTCCGTTGGCAATTAACATGTTTCTGGGAGCAAACTGGTTGCTCAGACGTTTGAGAGGGAAGTGCAGGGAAAAGGGCAACGCAGCTGCCTTGAGGTTGTTTATTTCCCAGCATTTTCTCAAGACTCCTGTACCCTCTTTGGCAGCATTCTCCTTTCTGCCCTCCCCTCCCCCAGCCCATTTACCACCAGCACACCTGATGTCTTACTGCTCTAGGGTCTGGCTCAGGCAGCCTTCTACCTTCCTGTAAGCCAAACAGCAAATTGGGGCCCCCGTGTAAACCCACTTCTGCAGCCAAGGCAAGAGCATGCAGAGTGCCCCCCAAAATGTATCTGGATGCTGGCACTTCTCTGTGTGGCTCTTTGTGGAGAGGAACCTCTAACCCGCCTAAGGCAATAGGACTGTACAATCTGTTATGCACAAGGCTGTGGCTTTGGAAGAAGGCTTTTTTTTGAGTCTTGCTGGCAAGATTGCTGAAGTGTGAGCAGTCATGGACAGAACAAACATCTTGTAGGGGAAAAGATAATTGGAGTCTTTTTTGTGTCTATGACAGGATTCCCTTCCCCCGCAATTTGATTTTTTTTAAAAAATATTTTTTTCTGGGTGGCCTCTTCAATTTAATCAAGGTTAAAATATTAATATGCAGTGGATGACTACCTTGTTTAAATCATTTATTAATATTGAAAACTCCAAGTCATGCAAACAATTTAATACTAAGGAGGAAAAAAAATGAGAGCAAACAGAGTCAGTCGCCCACCAATTCCGATGCGTAAAGCTAAGAAGGAGGCAGGCTAAGATGGTCACAGAGGGAGCCTGGTGCTGGCTGTGGAAGGTGTTTAGTAACTCGGGCATAGGTTCTTCTCTTCTGAGGTGAAGAACCTTTTTTGGATTCCACACCCAAACAAACCTCTTCAACCAGGGAACGACATCCAACCCGAGGAAGGCAGAGCTAAGGCGAGGTTCAGTGTTTACCTACAGTTATGTCAGATGTGAAACACCGCCTTGTCAGGTGAACACCACTGACAGAAGCTGGATCAAGCAAGAGAGACAACCTCAAGGGGCTTGGGATGTAAGGGTAAACTGGGCAGGTTCACTTGTCGTCCGAGGGCCAAGCAGGAGGGAAATGCCTTCTCCACCTGACTTGTGGGTTCGTTCCTCCTGAGTTTGCTAGGGAGCAATCCCCATAGCACTTCAATATGGCCAAAACCTGAGAACACATTTCTCCAGTTTGCAAGATGGGAGATCCTTTTTTTGAAAAGTTACGACAGCAGAAGACTTGTTCAAGGTTCTGTCACTTGATGGTTGAAAAGCTAGCCTTCTGGATGGCATGCTCCCTCTTCCGTTTACCAGTTTTTCTTAAGAGGAGAACACTTGACCAGATTCCCACCTGCAAGCCAACTCCCCTTCATCCGTCACATCCTACCCAGCATCTACCTCTGTATAAATATCTTCCCAAGGTATTTAAGAAGATATGTTTGACATGATAGGCTCTCCAATCAGCACATCCGAAAAGGGGCCTCTCAGGGGAGAACAGGAGGGGGAGGGAGAGGAGAGAGAGAGGAAGGAGGAAGGAGGGGGGAAAGAAGAGGAGAGGAGGAGGAGGGAAAGGAGGAGGAATGGGAGGAAGAAGAGGAGGTGAGGGATGAGGAGGGGAAGGAGGAGGAGGAGAGACTTTAGGTGGAAATGACGGTTACAGAGCCCTGAGATGCTTGAACTAAGTGGCGTGTAAGAGCGTCAAGCAAAGTTAATAAAAAAACACTTTGAGAATTATTGGAGGAGCTGACTTCTCAAATTCAAGTGATCTCCAGGAGCAAAGTTCATATTCTCTCTGGCCAAGTCCTCCTCACCCCCTTGGGGGTTTCCTGGGATTTATAGAATGCATAGAGAGTTCAAAGTTAAATCTGCCTGCTCCTGTGGGTCCCGATCTCTCCTCCAGGAACTGCAGCCAGAACAAGATATCATTTAAATTCCCTCTGGCTTCCTCGTCCCCCTCCCCTGGCTGCGTCTTCCCAGACTTGAGGGAGGAGGAAGGGGAGGAATACAAAAAACGAGGACGCTCTCCTTTCAGGAAATGGAATTCTAATGTACGCGTTCCTATTTCTGAATCGGAGGTACTAAAAATACCCCTGCGACAGCCTGAGGAAGCTGTCGCTGTCCTCTGTGCAAACAAAATCGACAATTCTCCTCAGCGCAATGGGTCTTCGGATTGGGACAGAAGGGTTGGCTGTGACCAGCATAGATCTTCCACCCCGGCTAGGAGCTTCTCCAGGCCACAATCCCGAGACTGCTTTCCATCAATGAAAACTGAAGGAAGCGATGGTCTCTTAGAAGCCTGGACTTTGGATCCCTGCCCTACCTCGCCCCGGAACCCTGGGCATGTCATTTAGATGGTCTCTGCCTCTATTTCTTTCTCTGTAGAGTGGGAATAATCACACCACACACACACACACACACACACACACACACACACACTCACTCACTCACCCCAGTTTGCAGATTGTTGCTAAAGCTGCATGAAGGCGTTGAGTGCCTAGCTGAGAAAGAAAGCCCTGGAAATAAGAGGATTTATTTTTTTTCTCTCCTGGTTGAAGTCACTGGCATGCTCAGTAGTGCGTGCCTACTGTATGCAACGCGTTGGGCTAACCTTCACTCGTTACTGTCAGAGTTACCTGGGATTGCCCTTTGCAGTAACCATCCTTTCCTCCAAACAGCCGCCACCGCGGTGGAAATCCGGGTGGGGTCAGCACTCAGCAGTCCTCGCCCCCTCAACTAGGAGGCTGCGTGGAAGAGCACTCCCGGCCCCGCGCTGCGTTTCCTCTGGTGTAGAACAACGTTCCAAAAGACGTGGGCTGAATCACCGCACCGATATTAAAAGTGTGGAGGGGAGTGAGGGTGGAGGGAGGAGGCCAGGCGCAACGCGCCAGTAATCCGAGCTCTTGATTATCTAGATTCGGATCAAACGGGGCTGCGGCGGCCGGCCCCCTCCTGGGAATGATTAGATGATTAATGTAATGCTGTTTGAAGGGTCTCTGTTTTCTCTCTTAATTTGGGTCATTACTTAGAAAGCAAGCGTGAGATCATTTCATCAGTGTGCATGGCGGCAGAGATAGCTATTGAGGAAGTGGGCTAACTGCGTGGTAATCAGGACCGGGGAGGACACGGCGACCAGCTCGGGGAGCTGGGCGCGCCCTCCCGCGGCAGGGGGCCGCGTGCGTAGCGCGTAGCTAGCCGGGGACGGCGGAGCTCAGGCAAGGGACACCGCTAGCTCGCCCAAGACTGGACAGCCTCTAGCAATAGTCAGAGAGGAGGCTTGGAGAGTGGTTGCTCTCCTCAAGCCCTGGCCTTTTTCCTGCATTGCATGCTACTGAGTTCGGGGATACCCAACTACCGTTCCACGGCATCCAGACACCTTTAACCCTTAAATTTTCTTTTTCTCACCCAAATAAGAATCCCAAGTATCTGCTCAGGCACCAAATAAAGTCTTTCGGCCCATGCTCCTGGGTGCTTTAATATAACAGCATACCA
This sequence comes from Ellobius talpinus, assembly GCA_001685095.1. Taxonomy (NCBI): domain Eukaryota; kingdom Metazoa; phylum Chordata; class Mammalia; order Rodentia; family Cricetidae; genus Ellobius; species Ellobius talpinus. Next base: position 14,395 of record LOJH01004072.1, on the reverse strand, counting down.
GGAGTACGGGTTTAGCCTTAGCTTGGCCCCGGTGTCTCAAGGTAGTCACATTTGAGAAAGGAAAAGCTATAAATGGCTACTTCCACCTCCTTCTTTTGATTTGTTGAGCTGACTTCGTGGCGAGGGGGTGGGGAAAAGAAAACGCGCACTAATCGTTCTGTTTATTGAGTCATATATGTGTAATAATCCGTGTTCGCTTGTACAGGAAAGATTACAAGGTTGTGTGAAGATGGCCGAGGGCATCACGCTCTTCTAGGCGCTCGCGGTGACAGGCCGGGATTAAAACCCGGCTGCCTGAGGAGAAGCCAAGGCCTGGAATTAAATAGGTTTCAGCGCACTGGATTTAAATACGTTTCCTGAATGTACAAAGGTGGGAACCACGCGTTTGTTGCTGATCATCGAGGACACGTTTAACTTTTCCCCCAAATATGCTGGTTTCGATAAATAGATTTTAGCCTCTCTGCTATAGTTTTTTTCCTTTTAATTTTAGAAATAAGTTTATACGTGTGATTTGCTTGGGTTGGTACAGGGCAGGAAGGAAGGGCAAGGCAGTAGCTCTCAGCTCTGAACTGTCCTGGCCAGGTCCTTTGCAGAGGGGGCAGTGGCGGGACCCACGCTGTCATGGAGTTTGCGCACGTGTTTCTTTAAGTCAAAGTTTCTGCAAAAGCCTTTGCCGCAAGTGGCGCACGTGAAAGGCTTCTTGTCGTTGTGGGTGTGCATGTGGAAGGTCAGGTTGTAGACCTGGTGGAAGGCCTTGTTGCAGATGGTGCATTTGTACTGCTTCTCGCCGCTGTGGGTGAGCTTGTGGTTCTTGTAGTTCCCTACAGGAGGGCGAAAACCAAAACACAAAAGGAGGGGTTTGTCGTGGAATGAGTCGTCCCCGGTACAGCTCCCACCCCTTGCTCCCTGCAGTGGCTCTGAAGGCGCTGCTTGACTAGGCGGCGCGACCTCTCCAAACTAAGAAGTTGTCAAACTTTGTCTGCGTCAAGGCCGAGGCGCTCCTGAAAGGATGGTGGGCTCTTACCCAGCCGCCCTGAGCCCCTACCCTGCTCAGCACAGAGGCCCACGAGGCGTCCCTCCTGCCGAGCTCTGAAGCCTGGGAAACTTTTGTGCAACCTAAAGAGGCAGCAGCGGGTTCTTCCAGCTGATACCTCGCTCCAAGAAATCCGCACTAACCTAGGATCTGTAACGCAGTTCCTAGTCCCCCCACCCCCAAATCCCATTTACTATCTGAAGACCCAAAAATATCTTGGGAATTGGGTAGATTCCCGGTTCTGGGAGCACTGGTGACCTGACCCACCCATTTTTAAGTTGTTCGCAGGAGGAAGATGCTGCTTAGATTTTTTTTTTGAAAGGGAAGTTCTGCTTACAAAGGGAACCTCATACTGAAAAGCAATACTCTCTGCGTTTTCCACTTGTTTCCTTTTGCCTCGTTCCATAATTTCCAGCTTCAAAATTCAGCCCCCTTCCCCCATGAGTTAAGTCTTAATCCATTGAAGTCTCCTCCTAACCCAGCCCGGAGAGCGTCTACCTATATCCGCACAACCCGATTCCAAAGAATTGCGGCGCCCCAGCCAGGGGCTTTTGTGCTGCCTCTCCCCACCCACTTCTCTCTGGGCCCCCCTCCCCATCCCCGCCCCTGCGACCCTCTCAGCCCTCGAGATGAGATGAAGGAGTGTCTAGCTAAGTACCTTACCTTTTTGGTGAAAGCCTTTGCCGCAAAATTCGCAGACGAAGGGTTTGTAGCCCGCGTGGATGCGGATGTGCGTGTTGAGCGTGGAGCTGCGATTGAAGGCTTTGCCGCATTGGTTACACTTATGTGGTTTTTCCTGCGGAGAGGGGCGTGCGCACAGTAAGGCCGAGATGTTGCCAATACCTCGAAGGGACACAGCAGCCCCCCCACCAATGGTAAGGAGAATCCAGCATCCAGAGCTCAAACTAGGGCGGAGGGTGCACGCCTAGCCGAGCCTGACCTTGGGGCCACGTACCTGGGTGTGGATAATTTTGTGCCTGCAGAGAGTGCTGGCCTGGCGGAAGCCTTTGCCACAGACTTTACACACAAACGGTCTAGCTCCGGTGTGGACAGGCATGTGGCGGGTGAGGTTATAGTGAGCATTAAACACCTACAGAAGGACGAAAGCGGAACTTGTGTTGAGTCTACCAAGGGCCTAGGATTAGCTCTGGAGGCCACAATTTACCTTCCCCAACCAACCTCCCCATCCGAAGCACGAGTCCTTTTGTCAACTGTGTGACGACCGACAACAACCCCATTTTTCAGGATAGGAAACTGAGGCTCAACTAGGTATCCAATGGAGTACGCAGCTATTGGGGAACTCCTGAGCTTGAGAAAGGGATGTACGAGACCGCCCCAGAAAGCAGGTGGCTGCTAGCTCCCTCCCGCAAGAACCTTAGGCCTCACCTTGCCGCACACTTCACAGGTGAAGTTTTTGGGTTTGTTGTCAGCCGAGCCCCCCGGTAGTTTGCTGTGGCTCTTGACTCCCCCTCGATCAGCGGTCAAGGCCGAGTTCTCCTTCAGCACCTGCTCCAGCGGCGCAGGCAAGCGTTCCTTATGGGGATAGGGAGCTGGATGGGGGAACTTGTCCGCAGTCAGGCTGGCCAGTTTGGCGTTCTCCAGCAGAAAAAGCTTGGGATGAGCAGCCAGGGAAGTGGGGGCCTGTGCGTTGAGGAGGCCGGATGGGAAAAGGTGGCTGCCGAGGAGCTCCGAGGGTGGGTAAGCAGTGGAGTCCAGGTAGTTGAAGTAGTAGAGCGATCCACTGGCCGGTAACCCCACAGCCTGGTTGATGACCTGCGGCTTGATGACCCTGCCGGCCGGCAGCGCAGACGGCGCAAGGCCCAGTTCGGCCTTGCAGCACACGCCACAGTTGGTTTTGCACAAGCCGCTGGCGCCGCACACTGG
>LOJH01004071.1:6426-23329 GCA_001685095.1 Ellobius talpinus | reverse complement strand
CTTCCTTCCTTCCTTCCTTTCTTCCTTCCTTCCTGTCCATCTGTCTTTATTATTTGGAATAATAAGAGTCTCACTTATCCTAGGTTTGCCTAGAACTCATTATATAGCCAAAGATGACCTTGAACTCTTGATGCTTAGGCCTCCACTTCCAGAGTGTTGGGATCCCAGGCACAGACCAACATATTTTATGTAGAAATGGGGTTCAGGCCCAAGGCATCTTACATGACAGGTTAACATTCTACCAACTGAGCTCCACCTCCAGTCCTGAATTTTAATATTTCAGACTTGCTCATCTGCAGATCTTATGCAGACCAGCACTTGATTTCCTGCCCTTCCTTCCTTTTTCCCTCCTTCCTTTCTCCCTCCCTCCCTCTCTCCCTCCTTCCTTCCCTCCCTCCCTCTCTCTCTCCCGACCTTCACTTCTTCCTTTAATTTTGGAATAGAATCTCACTGAGTGATCCATGCTGCCCTTGAGCTCACAACATTCCTACCTCAACTTCCCACATCCTCGAACTGCAGTGCCCACCAGTCTTGGCTTTAGAAGGCCATCTTATTGGTGTCTGGCTCTAAAGAGGAATAGTGCCACTAATTGCTGCTTGGACCCAGGTGACTTTTTCTTTTTTTCCCATGGAACCACTTCAAGAAAGTCTCAAACAATGCTGAGGTTTGCATCCTGTTGTTTGAGACAGGAGTTTTACTCTGAGAAATGTGGAAGCCAAAACTTCTGCTAAAGTCTTGGAGGTACCTTCTCTTTCCTTGAGATGCTGTACTAAGAGAGGCAGCTATAGCCGCTAGCGTAGTGGTCCTCACCCAGCATGCTCTCCCTGCCCCAGCCCAGTTCCCCTTAATCTGGGTGCCGAGAGTTTCCACTGTGTCTCTCACTGTCTGGAGTAACCTTCTATACACCGTGGCAACAGGTCGAAAAAGGTGACAGGGAAAGTTTCCCTTCTGTGAGGCTGGGACGCTGTAGACATGGAGCCATGAAACAGTTCTTAGATAAGAAGAGAAGTAGGTGCTGCCCAGTCAGCCTGACAGAAGCAACTGGAGGGTGGAAAGATTCACTTCACTTCAGTTTCAGAGGGCAGTGGTCCACCATGGTGGGGAAGGCAAGGCAGAGTTCATGGTAGTGGGTTGTGTGGTATAGACTCCTCCCACAACAGCAGACCAGCCAGCAGGGGCAGGGTCTAGTCCTCAGAAACCCATCCGCCCTGTGACCTACTTTCACCCATGAGACTCTCTACCTGCTGAGGGTCCCTCAGCTTCCATAATTGTGCCAAAAGCTAGAGAATTGGAGCAGCAGACCTGAGCCAGTGAGGGAACATTTCAGAATCTAGCCACAACCAAGTCATGCCCTCCATGAAGAAACACACCAAAACTCTCAAGCTCTGCTTTGGCTAAAAATCTTTAATTCACTGGCCATGTCACTTGTTACCCTTTTCCCAAAGGAAAAATAAAATGATAGTAACTTTCTAAACTGTTCTAATCATCCCTGGTTCCATGTTGTCAAAAGTAAATTAATAGCCAGATTTGCAGCTAGCTCACGTGGAACACTCTGTTCTATGGAAAATTTAAAATTTAACATTTCAGGTGTATGCTAGGTATCCATTGATTGTAGGCCAGATTTCAAGCTCCAAGTGACCCTCAGTCAAGTCACCCATCTGAGCCATGGCAGAGTGGCACTGTGCTTGTGTTTAAAACGGATTTGAAAGGTAACAATGAGGAAGACAGCTGTCACATCCACCCCTGACTTCTCCCTGCCGGAAGCCTAGATGAACAGTATCAGAGGACCTCCATAAGAAAGTTGAATTAATTCATCTTTGAAATATGATCTATGCTATCTTAGTTTTTATTTCATTCAACATACAGTTTTCTGAACTTACCTTAAGTACAGGACAGATCTTGTTTTATTTTGTCTGTATCCAAACAATTCTGATATGGCTTTCTATTGAGAGATTGTAATAATTGATGCTTAATTTTATGTGTCTTCTTCTTCGCTTGAGCTCTGTTCAAAGGAAGCGGTGTGAAAGGAAAATCAGAGTGCGATCAGGTTTTCCTCTCTCATGGAGCTGCCTAGAGGGCTGTAGTCAACACTAGGATCTGTGAAGGATCCTCCCAGCAGCAGGAGGACAACCTAGCAAGCCTGGAACCAGCTCTGGCTGCTGAGCAGCCTAACTTTAGGATAAGTTCCTCCAGTACCTGGCTCATCTTAAGTATTAGCATTTTAATGGCCTCTGCTTTTCATGACCAGAGCACCAAAAGTCCTTGAAAACAAGACGTCCTGTGTTGTTACAGCTTTCCCCTTAGTGTCTTTGGATGGGCCAGTGCGATGGTCGGGGCATGCAGTCAGATGGGCCAGACCCGGAGAACTACAGGGCAACAGAACTCCAGCATCAAGCAGTAGAACATTATGTTTATATCAACACAGGTGCAAGGAGCAAAGAGAAAGATTGTCTTGCTTTATTGGTGCTAAGGCGTGTGTGTGTGTGTGTCTGTGCATGCATGTGAGCATTCCCATGTATGAATATGCATATGTGTAGATGTGTATATGGATGCACATATGTATGTATATGTCTTTGCACATTTGTTATGTATGTTTATGGACACACACACACACATACACACACACACACCAGCATGCATCAGCGTAAGAGCCTTATCTGTGCCTCAGACTAAATAACTTCTGTCTTTGTCCTCCCTTTGGTTCTTATCCTTCTACTAGTTGATGCCTGCCTAGCTGCCAGTGGATTCGTTTAAGCCACTCACAGCATTTTAAGCACGGATTGGTGGCTGTCACCCCAGTTCACTTTGCTCTGTACATATCCCACAGTAAATGTGAAATCACCTTCATTTCACATGTAAGTCACCACTTACATTTTTTGACAATTAAACTCCATTCTACTTTCTACAGGATGCCTTTTGTCCCCAAGGTACCTTGTACCTTACCCTGGTTATTGTCTCTGCCCTTGTCCTCGGGTTTGTCCACTCGTAGGGTTTTTCCTACTCGTGTGCAGATTTTGTTTGAATATTCATCTTGATTTACCTTTACTCATTTACTTAGTCTTTGTTACACTTGTGTGTCTGTGTGTGTATGTATGTTTGTATATGTGTACGGACCACCAAGTCTTGTCACCATGTATGTGTGTGAAGGTCAGGGGACAATTCGTGGGGCTTGTTTCTCTCCTTCCACAGTGTGGGTTCTAGGGGTCAAACTCAGTTCATCAGGCATGGTGGCAAGTCTTTTTACCTTATAAGTCATCTCTCTGGCCCTATCCATTTCAAATTAGACAGTCTCAAAGGAAGAGCAGTCAAATGCTAAATTCAATAGAATATTCGCTAGGTGTGGAGGACACTAGCTCCAATTCTGCTATGATGCCTCTGAACGTTGAGAACAACAACTGCCTTTTCTGTTCTGCTTGCTTTGTGTGTACAAGGAGAAAAAACGTTTGCTTACCCACGTCAGAGGTTTGTTCTGAGAATTCCATGTGCAAAAATTACATTTGCACATAGTAACACACTACCTGGGGGGTTCTCTTTAGAAGACCAAGTTACCTGCCTACTGGAGGGAATTTTCATGGAACCCCTGACTCCCACCACCCCTTACCTTCCTGCTGCTCTGTTTAGAGAAACACATTTTATGACAGCACAGATACAGACCTGGGGTATGGTTTTGCTGCTGTGTTTCCATTATGAACACAGGCTTCAGCCCTTTCCACATGCTGAGCCTCAAGTGTTGAGAGCCTTCTGGAAGAGACCCAACAATTACAGAGGAGTGTACCACACAGACTTGGCCTTCGTGTAATTTCAGCTTGAACTTTGTGGGGGGATTGTTGTGGGGTTCCATCTTGCAGTCTTTCATCATGAGAAGCTCTCCAGGGCGCACAAAGCTTGGAAACTCTTCAAACTTCAGAGGTCCAGCCTCTAGCATTGAACATCCAGGAAGGGACCTTAGGACCAGAAGGGAACTCAAATCTCACTTCCTGAGACTGTTGATTTTCTGTTTGTGTGGCTTTTTACTTGGAATAAATAAGCAAAGAATTCAGGTTTAGGTACAGTCGTTTCTATATCCCAGGACTGACTCCTTCTTTGCTCCCGAGTTTGATGGTTGATCGTGGAGAAAGAAGTGGATCCAAGTGGGCTTTGAAGAGATAATCAAAACCCATGGTAATCTGGTTTCCCTCATGCAGTAAGTGCAGTGTGAAGAACTGTCAGCGGAGAGGGGAATGGGTGCCGGGTTCGCTCTGGTTCCTCTTCAACACCAGGAAAGCACAGCCACACTGCGGCCTGAGCACCCAGAGTGACTGTGGAGAATTGGGGGGCACAGGAAGTACAATGCTGTACAGAAAGAGAGGTGTTAGTGATGCCATAAAAAAGGACTGAAACACTTCAAGCAGGACGCCTCCAGCTGTGTGTGCACAAGCTTGGGTCTTAAGCATAATCCAGGCTCACAGGTGTGCCCTTGGGAGGTGGTAGAACTCGAGAGAGGTGAGGTACAGTAGGGAGCTTGGGCCAGAGGACAGGCTTTCAAAGGGGGTGGGAGGACCTTGTTGTCTTCCTTCTTTCTTTGACTCCCTGGTCATGAGTTTGCAACACCAGGCTTGCACCGGGGCCTCAGCGCAAGCCCAGAAGCATTTATCAAAACCTCAGATGCCTCTGACTCTTGTAGATTTCACATTTCCTCCATGTCAGCTGGCTGGCTCAAGTCTTTGCTGCAGTCATAGAAGGTAACCAGCCCCAAAACCATCTCTTTGTCACAGCAAGTAGTAACATTTCCTGTCTCCTTCCCAGGGAAAAGTTGGGGATGAAAACAAATGAATGAATGACACTTAATCACAATCCTGTGGGAAAATTAGAGGTTCCCCTTCATGGAAAGCCAGCAGGAGTCCCCAGCCCTCTCCTCCATTACAGTGTCATTTACTGTGAGTTGTCAAGATGCCCACTGTGGCTAGAGAGCCATCTCTGTTCACAAAACCATTCCTTATGTCGTTTTTCTGCTTTCAAAACAAAACTAGTTCCCCTTTTAGTGTGTGTATGTGGGGTGAGGGGTTAGAAACTGTTATGGCTTGAAAATACAGTTTTTCCAACTGGAATATTTGGTTTCCATCTGGTGGCACCATTTTGGAAAGTTCTGGAAACCTTAGGAAGTGGTGCATACTTGGAGAAAATGAACCTATGAGACAGATGTTCCTTTTCCTTAGCCATTCTCCACCTTTTCCCCATTTGTCCTGAAGTGTGGTGCTCCCTTTGGCCACACACTGCTGCCACCATCATATTCCACCCAAGCACCCACGGTTAAGCAAACGGGGACAGACTGCATTAAACTATGAGCACATGTAAACCTTCCCTCGTTTAAGTTGGTTCTGTAAGTGATTTGGTCCCAGTGATGGTGAAATCAGAGTAGCGACACTAAATCAATAATCGTCATGCAAAAATGATGTAATTATAGTTGACCATAATCTTGAAAGAAATGTGTACCTGCTTCTGTATTAGGGGTTTCCCCAGGACACACTCAATGGAGGAAGCAGGACATGGATAACTCAATTTTATAGGCCAATATTTGGGGAAAACAACAACAAAATCTCTGGGAAAGGCCAAAGATAATAATTATTTTTGGTTTTGCAGGTCGTAAGAGGTCTCTGTTGAGAACATGGTCTTGTTCCTTGTAGCACAAACCATTCAGAAGGCAGATTTAAATAAACGGGCGTGGCTTGTTAACAAAGCCTTATTTACAAATATAGGTTGGGGCCAGATTTGACTCACAGGCTATAATTCATTAACTCCTACTATAGTCTACTGTGCATCATATTTCATGTGTAGGCCATAAACAAGTCAGCAGACAAGTAATTAGTGCCTGTTGTGCACAGCTGTAGACACAGAAGCGAGCTAAGGCTCAGTTTTCGGCACACTGTTTCCTAGTAGGCAGACTCCCTGTTGGGAAAATACTCTCCTCATCAGTAGGCCACTGCTTCATCACCGTCCCTTCCTACTGCAGCATTCCATGCTTCCTCTGCCAGCTGTACACTGTGGCCAGAACATAGCAGTTTTCTCCCTGGATCATACGCAGATTCATATCTAAGGCACTCACCAAGGCCTTGTTTAACCTTCAAAAGAAATCCAAAGAACTGGGCTCCTCAGTTCTTGCCTTGAAATGAGGTGATAGTGGCCCAGAAAGGTTAAGTCACATCCCCAGTGAATCCTAAAGCAGTCAGGGATGGAGTTTGGGTTCAACCCAGACCACAAGAATGTCATCACGGATGTCCTCCATGTCAGAATTTCCCTGAGTGCACAGTCCACTCTTCACTAGCCAAGATAAGAAACATCTCAGATCTTCCAAGGAGCTGGGAGGAGGGCTCTGGGGCAAAGGCCACTTTTTGGGTGGGTTCCTGTTTTGTTGTGGGTTGCTGTGTCTTAACACTAACTTTGTGGCTGTGTGCTGGAAAGGACATGACATTCTTCATTCTTTTTTCATTACTTGAGAATTGCTGCAACCATTATGCAAAACCAATAAAAGGAGATGTTTTAAAAACGTCATTTGGCAAGAAATGCCCAGCCCGAGAGCAGCACATGTCTCTGGGGACAACGATATGCATTTTGTAAGTTTCTTAACAGACAATTTATGGTTTCTAGAAAACAAAATAGGAAACTGAATTAAAAGGAGAAGCATATTTAAATAATACTTAAGTAATGATGTACCCGAGAAGAGTCTAAAACCTCCCAGATTCAGATTAAGGCAAGGTCATCGGCAGAAATGTGTTGGTCTTGTCTGGTGGAGCCCAGAAATGAAGAGGTGTATTTTATTTACTTGATGCCACATCACAACTTTTGAATAGAAAAAACTAATTACTTAAAATTTTTAATAACTTATTTTCTTTATGGGTCATTGGTGTTTTACCTGCATGTATGTCTGTGTGAGGGTGTCGGGTCCTCTAGAACTGGAGTTAAAGATTGTGACTGTTGTCCTAAATAGTAGGTCATTGGCATCTCTTTGCAGCAATGATGACTTTGGTCTTGACACTTTGAATTTTGGTGCCTATCTCTGGAATGACTTTGGGGCAAACCTAATAGGGAGCTTGTCTTCTGTGCTCAATCCCTCTTGAAGAGTAAGGGATTTTTAACAATCCCTTGTAAGAAAATGAGCTTTCTATCAAAGAGAAGACAGAGTTATTTGTACAATTACTATGTACACATAGGAATATTTTTCCATAGTGTATTTACTAAAGGCTTCTACAACAAGTAAATGGTCAGAAGGCTGAGGAGGAACTGAGAAAAGAAGAGGGAGGAAGGAGAAATTGTGAGTGGGCTAGAAAAAAAACTAAATGATTGATTAATTTTTGTTAAAAGTTCCTACATGAGAAAAATAGATCTGCACCTAGAATCAATGTGCCACTGTAATCTGCTTCTATTGGCTTGGGCTTTGTTTTCTAGTGCTTTTGAATAGAAGATGGTAGAAAGAGAAACCAGTGGAAGCATGCTTAAATCCTGAGTCTCTGAGGTTTCCATGCCCTTCCCTGTTAGTGCTCACACATACCCCACCCCAATAGGCCTCCAACTTGTGAATCAGGACCTAAGCTTTTAGCTACTGCTCTAGTACCATGTCTTGCCTACCGCCATGCTCCCCATCATGACACTCATATACTCACCCTCGGAAACGGTAAGCCCCCATGAACTCTGTCTTCTGTAACTTGCCTTGATTCTGATGTTTCCTTACAGCAATAGAAAAGTAACTAAGATAGTTTCCATAGCCTGTGGCACGTAGAACATGATCTTAAAAAACATCAGCTGTGCTGGGTGGTTTTGCGTGTCAACTTGACACAAGCTAGAGTCATCAGAGGAAGGATCCTCAGTTGAGACAATGCCTCTTTGAGATCCAGATGTAAGACATTTTCTTATTTAGTGCTCAGTGGCAGAGGGCCCAGCCCATTGTGGGTGGTACCATCCCTGGACTGGTGGTCCTGGGTTCTATAAGAAGGAGGGTTGAGCAAGCCAGGAGAAGCAAACCAGTAAGCAGCACTCCACCACGGCCTTTGCATAAGCTCCTGTCTCAGGGATCCTGCCCTGTTTTGAGTTCCTGACCTGACTTCCTTTAGTGATGAACAGCAATGCTGAAGTGTAAGCCAAATAAACCCTTTCCTCCCCAACTTGCCTTTTGGTCATGATGTTTTTCATTACAGCGATAGAAACCATAACTAAGACATCATCTAAAGATATCCACAAGTTATCTTTAGATAGAAATGAACAAGACCTGACTTGTTTTTACAATGACTTTTATGGCACGGGGATTACAGTGTTGGTGACTTTCACTGACCAAGAGAGGGCAGCATGGCTGATACTGGGTGACCTTAAGTCACAGAGACTTTGGAACTCTGTTCTTAGACACTAAGGACCCAGGCTCCATCCCGCTGGAGACATATTGCCTTGATGACAATGACCATGAAACTGTAGAGATATTGATGGAGCCACAGTAGCCTGGAAAGCTCCATTGAATCAAGCTCTGGACAATAGAGACGTTTTAAGAAACCCCACAGACTACAACAGCAAACCTTCGCAGCAGAGCCCAGCCCACATAGAGAAGTCATTGAGTGTGGGAATAGTTTTTGTGTTTTATGCAGAAGTAGATAGCTGATATCTTTGAGCTTTGGAAAGTGGGATCCTTTTATCTGTTACATCATGCCTGTGGGCCAATCGAGACAATGTACTCATAAGAAGCCTAGGAGAGACGCCCACCTTGAAAATCCTCTTAGAAGTGGACAGGTCTCCATTGCACCAGATTCTTTAAACATAGCCATCAGGGGTATTGTGATTTTCCTCTTCTTCTGAGAGACAAATACCATATTTGTAAGTCAACCTATATTTAATTCATAGGGTTTTCTTCACAGACAAAGCCCACGTGCCTAATTAGCCTTTTGTTTTGTATTGCTTTATGATACATTTAGTGAGGAGAAGTCTACGAATAGAATATTTCTTTGTGACTTGATTTGCAACAAAGACAGTTTCATGATAATAGAACTTGAACTTGAGGACTGGCCATTAAAGTATAAACAAAATAAGGAGAAAGACTATAAAGATACAGAAAGATCGGACAATGGGGATATCTGCAGGAGAAAGAGAAGGCTAGATTTGTTATTTAGAAGAACCATAATGATGTATTGACTGAGGAGAGGGAGGTCGTGATCAGCTGATGAGCGTGTCTGTAGGAGGAACGAGGGCTATGCCCTACAGGAGGAAAGTGAGGTTCACACTGATAGTGCCTTACAGGTTTTCTTAGATTATTAAAGATCAAAGAAAATCAGTTATAAAACTGTTTCAAATATGATATTAACTATCCCATCAGTGTTATATCATTGGTAATTCATACTACCTCAATTGGCCACAATCTTAACGATGGAAGAGATAGCATTATGATTTTATAAATGAGGAAGCCAAGGCTTGGGAAGGTTGGGATCATACAGATAAAAAAGGATCGGTTGAAGGCCAGGCTGTCTGACCTCAGAGCACCTTCGCTGAAACACACTGCTAGATTGTTCTGTCCTTTAGAATTGAAATTCGATAGGAGACATTGGAAGGAAACACCCAGGGAGATACAACATGAAACCACCATTGAGGGCAGGACACTTGAACTAGAACTCAAAGGTCATCTTACCCACATCGCTGCCATCAGGCCACCTAAGCTCTCCCAGATAAAAACATTACATGCTCCACAGAAGAAGCTAATCCTCTCCAGTACTATTTGTAACACCAAGGGGGTGACTTTTGTTGAGAATTTTTTTTTTACTTTCTAACTAAAACAGCATTATTTTCAAGTAAGATTTGCCATTGTGTGGAAATATGTTTTGTTCATTGTGTAGACTGTAATCAAGATTGAAACTAATTCAAAAATCTGTCCCAGGGATATTTGTTGACAAGTGCCAACAGTCGTGAGTTCCCTAAAAACTCATGGCTACAGTCAGCTATTCTTTCTAGTTGAGCGAATTCGCAAGACCTTATATGACAAAGTAAGTGAAGAAAATTAGCACCCTTCCTAAACCACCACCAAGAAGAAGAAAATGCCATTAGGCTGTGTATATTACATTCTTTTTGTAGCTCAGCTGTGAGGACCTGGGTGCGTCCTAAAGCCCTTAGAAGGCAGACCACATAAACACGAAGTAAACACGGGACCGCTGCAGATGTCAAATGTAATGAGCTGAGTGGAGAAGCAATCTGAACTCTGTTTATCCCATACCAAGTAAAGATGGCACAGCCCAGAGCTGTAGAGACCATAAATGGTGGCAGGCTGGGTTGGCTAGGAGACAGTTTTCACCTGCAAGTTCCTTCTTAAATGGATACTGCCCACAAAAATAGAAAAGGCTCCCAATTAAGAAAACAGTCAGCTACTAATTGAGACGCTCATGCCCCAACCCGAAGTTCCTGCCTGTTGCAGTAGATACTAAGATAGGAGATGGTCAGATGTGCACTGTTAATTAACTGGTTAAGGGCACCCCTCTAGCACGTTGCTGACGCTTACTATCCTTTCCTCTTCTTTTTCTTTTTTTTTAAGTTTTAATTGCTTCACTGGGGCAAGTGCTGACAACTTGGGCTAGGAACAAAGGACAGGCTGCAACTGGGGCAAAGTTCAACCTTTTGAGTTAAGTCACGAAATAACATCTGCAGGATCGAAATAAACCTGACTGCTTCTACTGTTGCCGGGACTATTTCAGTTCATCTTCATAAAATGACGTCACAAAGGGGTCTTTCAGGACCAGGTGTGCTCAGCCGCCTTGGTGGAGACCTGGCCAGTGTTGCTCAACTTCCTGGCTACTGTCACAGCTGGCTTTTAGATTTTATTCTCAGATTTTTTTTGGCCTCACTTTGAGTGATCTTTGATGATGGTTGCTATTTCTTTCAGAAAGTCATTTATGAGGAAAACCGTCTGCTGTCCCATTCTGTTTGGTGATTGTTGAGTAAAGAGGGCAGCAGGGAGTTTGGAAATACAGGAGGCTGCCTCTCTGGGGTGAAGGGATACAAAATGCGGGGGAGCAAAGACAGAAACCCAAGGGTGTGTTTTCTCTCCAGCATGGGTCCTCTGGGCTGTGAATTAGCATGACTGAGTTTGGCTGGGGCAGGAAGAGGGGGACAATGTGCCTAAAACCTAACTCCGTTTTCTCATAAACTTGAATCCTCTGCACTGCCTGGGCATGAAATTACGGACTGACATGCTAAACCTATTAAACGTGTATTTTGTAAATTCTGAAAGGAGGAAAAATGCAATGAAAAAAATTGTACAGATGCTGAAAGGTTGGTAATGTGGTAAACACGGAGGGCCAGATCCAGCTGTGTTCTTCTGTGGATTGCTATTAGCTTACCCTTTAAATCTCTGCTGGCCATGTATCTCACATCGTTCTTCCAAATACAATCATTTCTCTTTTATGTGATCTCCTACAGTCTTTCTGTTTTATCGATATCTGACAGCAATTCCCAAAGATCCAATATAGTCCGCTGTAATATCCTTGTGTGTGCTCTCTTCTCCCTTTGAAATCTAATACCTCAGCAATGAAATCATTGATTGTGCTTTGTTTAGGCTTTTATTTTTTGCATGTGTTTTGATGCTATCCTTCTGAAAGGGATTGTTCGAAAATTTAAACCAACTGTTAGACACAGAGTTATGAAAGCAAGATTAAGAATTTCTCTTTCTCCAAAAATCCCTCAGAAGCCTTCATTGCTTAGTGTCGCAAATGTCACAGAGTCCTTCGGTCTGGCAATGATGGGAAAATGGGGATAAATAAGACTTGGGGTCATGGCTGGTGGATGAAGCCATACAGAGTACCCAGTGAGCCAGAAAGAAAAAAAGAAATCAATGACAGTCCTATTTTTCTCAAAAAACAAAAACAAAAAACAAAGCAAACAGAAATGAAAACCTTAGGATTATACGGTTGTCAGAACCTGGGAATGTGTACTTCATTGGGTTTGACCTTCTGGTGGAGATGGTTGGAGCACCAAGGCACTTGCTAATAAATAACTGAGGGTTACTAGGACCCACATGGTGAGTACTGCATTTCTCTTCTTGAATCCTGAAAACTGCCTTTTATAGACACTATCTGGGAATGTCTTTATGGGCACACCACAGTCTTAGATATGCATTGTGAAATTAAAAAGCAAAGCTTGTTCCAGGGAGGCTGGTGGCAGAGAACTATAAATCTCGAGGGGCAGGAAAATATGCATTACAATCAAAGGGAAAGAAGCAAATAGGAAAAGCAAGTGGGACACTCTGGTGACTGGCTCTGCAGCCAACTGGCCCCCAACTCACACGTCTCCATCTCCATAGCCATCCTTACCAAGGCTTCTGACCCTGCCACCCTCAGACCACCGGTGTTCTTCACTGCTCAAAGACTGTGCCTTTTGGCTGAGTCACAAATATGAGGCAAGCATGAAAAAATGTTTTGCTTTCTTGCTAACCTGTGAAAACGTAGTCTCGGCCATGGCTGTGGTGGTGTTCCTCCTCCCCCTCTTCTCTCTTCCTTATCCTCTTCTCTTCCTCCTCCCCCTCTTTATCTTCCTCCTCTTTTTCTTTCTTAGCATACATCTAATTCTGGCACAGTAGATCTTGACATGCAGTTGAAACTCCAGATAAAAAAGTCAACCTTGTTTCACAGTTGGCATCTAAAAACTCTTTATTTCTTATTTTTCTCTTCAGGCCAGGTAGACCGGCCACCAATTGCTACTGGAGTTCACATCCCACCACCAGAGTGGACAGGTTAGGAATATTCAGGCAAGAATTTCATTCTTCTTTAAGACATAGGAGTGTGGGTGAAGCCATCACTTTCTATGCCATGCAGACATGGCCACTCAGCTGGAAGCCTGAGTAACTTGGAGCAATGGATGAAAAACTCACCAAAACAGCTGCTTTGGTGAAAACATTCACGGTTTCAAAATGCTCACTTTAATTGTTGATCCACCAATTAATTATTTGATAGTGTTGATTAAACTTGAACTGTGGCTCATAGTATTCTCCTAAGTTAGGTGTGAGGAATTGTACTTGTTTCTATTTTTTTTCATTTTAAAAATGTTTTAATGGAAATATAATTATATCAATTCACTTATCATTCCCTCCCAGCTACCCTTACTCAAAACTCCCTCCCATGTTTCCCCACTCTCAAGTTGAGAGTCTCTTTGTTTTCATTATCATTGTTGCAGGCATACACTCACACACATGTGTGCGCACACACAACCTACTGAGTCTGGTTTGTTTTGGTGGTGGTGTGTGTATAGTCTCAGGGCTGACCACTGTGCACTGGACAACCAAGAAGAGGGCTGATCCCTGGGAGAAGCTAATTCTCCTTCTCCCGGCAGGCATTAGTCGCCTGTAGTTCTTTGTCTAGGGGTGGGACTCTGTAAAGTTGTCCACCTTGAAAGTTAACATATTCATCGATATTACCACTGTTCCAATTTTGTTTATGCAGCCATTTCCAGGGGAGTTTTGTGGCAAATTTCCCAGTGATCTGGCCATTACATCTTTCTGTACACCCTTTCTTGATACTCCCTAAGCAGTATATGCAGGAATTGGGATGCAGATGTACCCATTTGAGAAGGGCTCCCCACTATGTGGTGTTGTTTCCCATTAGGGTCTCCATCTGCTGTAAAGAAAGGCTTTGATGAGCGGTGGTAGCTATACTTACCCAGAAAAGATGACTTAGGTGCCAATTTCTAACTCTTAAGGAGTCCAACCTGTATCACAGAGGATGGACATCTAAATCAAACATTCAAAGTAGTGCCACAACTGGAGACCTAGTATCCCAAGATGAACATGCAGAGGGCACTTCAGATTCCAACCATTGCATGGGTGTGCATGGAGCCCCAGTATCCCAATGTGAACCTGCAGGGGGCACTTCAAATTCCAACCATTGCATGGGTGTGCATGGAGCCCCAGTATCCCAATGTGAACCTGCAGGGGGCACTTCAGATTCCAACCATTGCATGGGTGTTCATGGAGCCCCAGAGGAGGTTTACAGCCTGGAGCTCAGGTTAGCTTTGTTATGTGGGCTCAGGTGTGATTTTGACATAGATAGATGGATGCAGTCATGGCTGAGCATAGTAACCAAAAACAAGAAACAAGGGTGCTTCTGGAGGGCCATCAATTCCACAAGCTGCCAAGCACCATGTGTAGTCCCTAGACCAGCGCTCGTCACACAGCACTGGACTTGCTTCCCCTAGACTGCTAACAATGAGGAGATAGTAATACGGGGTCAAGCGAATTTAGGCAACACATATTTCTTTAATCTTCCCTGTGTGCTCAGCACTGAATTCAGTAGATACTAGAAATGATATGGTGAATTCTATTCTTATGGAAACAACATTCAAATTCTGGAAACTAAACCAAGTTCTTGTCATTGAACTTGTTAGGTAAATTCTAGTTAAATGTTAGTTACCATTCCATTAATCTGTGGCAGGGTCTTTTGCTGTTTTTTTTTTGTTGTTGTTGTTTGTTTGTTTGATTGTTTTTAATTTCAGTGGAAAAGAGAATAAATGGTACTCCAAGGTCATTATTACCAGAGGTATTACCGGATGTTAAAGAGGTCCTTGTAATACTAAGAGAAGATTTAATGCAATTAAATATGTCCTTATTATGCTTTTTTTTAGCCAAAACATTTCTTGACTTTGAAGTTTATACTGTTCTTGGCACCAGCTTTTCACTGAAGTACCCTACAAACTTCTATTATCCTTTAAGATATGAAGAAATAAATTTGAGCTGCTTACAGAAGTTGGGATAAGATGAGGGTCTCTGCCATCAACAGCAAGAAAGGACCCTCTCTTGGCACCTCTGACTGGCCCAAGGACAGAAAAATAAATTTTCTCCCCACAGGGTTGTATTTAGTACTCGCATCCTGGAATATTTCATCTCATCGTATTTGCGTCCCAGGCTCTTTAGAAAGCAGACTCAAAGGTTTTTGTGGTTGTTGTTTTGTTTTGTTTTCTCCCCTGATAAATGACAGAATTATTTCTGTTCAACATAGAACAACATAACTCTCTCCTTTGATGAGGTAAGGAAAAAAATCTAGGCTAAAAATATGTGTTTCTTCTAGTAAGATCTACGTATAAATGAAGAATTAAGTCCCAGATGTGGGTCACAGCATCCCAGGGTCTGTGGTGTGGGAGACATCTCCTGCAGAGAAGCCATGTACACTCTTCCCAGTCCAGAAAGAGAAGTCACAAGACAACACAGTGAACCAAGGAGTTTCCACAGGTGTTTCTCACAGGGCTATGGGTCGGGGATCACTGACAGGAACAGGGGTGATTGGGAAGTGGCTGTAACAGCAAAAGCTGATCCCAGCATGGGCAATGACTCACGAAAGCCTCATGCCCGGAGCTCTCCATGTGGTTTGCGGGCGGTCCAACAGGTCTGAGAAATCGCCCTTCCTTAGCTCCGCTGCTCAGCCTCTTCTAGAATTCATTTGCTCCGTCTGCAAAACACAGGAGATGCCTTGCGAATCTTGCAAGTTTCAGCTTTCCCAGATGTGTGGCATTTGTTTATTTCCCGAGTCTCAGGAACTATTCCCCTCCCTGAAAGGAGGATTGCTTTGGTTCAGAGGGAGCTGCTGTACACCAGGTTCTAGGCTGAAGGAAAAAACAAGAGTGGCCTGCATATCAGTGCTGATCTCTCTGCCTTCTGACTCTGTGTGTAGTGTGACCAGCTGCCATATACTTCTGCTGCCACACGGTGGTCTGGGTTCTCAAACTGTGATCCCCAATAAAACTTTCCTTCTTAAATGGTTTCTCACAGCAATGGGGAAAGTAACTAGTCGGTACCCCTGACTTTCTGCTAGGCTGTTTTCATTGACCGCTGGTTTACTGTGTTGGTTGCAGTATCAGAGTGTTTGGTCAGAATGTTTGGTTGTTTGTTTGTGTTTTTGTTTTTCTCCTTCTTTCATCTATCAGGTTTGAACACACACTGCTGAGATTATGAGACCATGCACACTCTTGCGTAACTCTCAAAGAATAATTAATTAATTTAGGAAGAGGGAACATTTTTATCTGGCTGATCCCATAGCTGGAGGGCAGAATAGATTTCTCTTCTCACCCCTTCTTCTCCACCCGGAGGACCTATAATGCCTAGGTCTTGCATATGCGAGTATGAGAGCCACAGGTGCAGAAATGACAATCAGCCTCCTAGGGTAAATAACAAAAACCTTGGGGGAGGCGAAAAAATTACAGAGAGCCGGGCTAAAAAAAAAAAAACAAAACAGGGCTGCCTTTTCCTTTAAAGTAGAAGACATTTACAGAGAAGAATTGTGTTAACAGCTTCGCAAGCCTTCCTTAAAGAAAAATAGGGGCTGCTGGGGGCTGGGGGCTGGGAGTAAGTCTACAATCCAATGATGTCTTGGCTATATAGCAAGTTCAAGATCACCCTGGGTACTAACTTAGTCTCAACTTTTTTTAAAGAAGGAAAAAGAGAGCTAGGGATGTAGAGCAGTAGTAGGTAGGTGCTCAGTGGTCGAGCAAATCCCTAGCATGTGCATTGTCCTGGTTTCGATCCCTAACACTAATAAAAAATGTACATACAGTAGAAAAAGGAAGATCTAAATGCAAGAGAAACATTTGATAAATCACTAAAATCCCTAACGTCTCTTGAAAATTTTGTTGTGGGTGAAAATACATGACTCCGTTTTGACAATTTCACTGGACTTTAGATTTTGCATTTCATCTTGTAAGGGTTTGAGAATTTGAGCCACAGGTTGACTCACCCGCACTTCCAAAGATAAGGATAAAATGAAGAATTTGTAGGTGGGAGGGGCTCGGTGATTTTCAGTAGAAGTTAAATAAATCAGAGATTAAAAGCTATTTTATTTGTATTCTGTTCTGTGTTATCAAGTGGAAGAGACCAGACTCCTACACACACACACACACACACACACACACACACACACACACACACACA
>LOJH01004070.1:10048-33815 GCA_001685095.1 Ellobius talpinus | reverse complement strand
ACACACACACGCACGCACACACACACACACACACACACACACACACACACACACCACTAGCCTGGTTGGTCTGGAGATTCTGGCTTCATGCCTGACTCCTTACTAGGTGCAAATAGGTAGTAAAAAATAAAATGATCTCCTTCGTGAGTATTTACATGGAGTGGGATGATGTGAAGTTCTATCATGCAGGATCAGGCTGTAGCAGGCATAGCCTTGAAACTCAGTGAGGATGCCTCCTGCCAGCAATGTTCGCAAAATCCAGCATGGATGCCGTGATCATTACTGACATTGTTTATGTTTCTATAGATTTATTACTGGATTGCCTTTATTGGAATATTTTATGAAATAGATTCTCATTGCTATAACAGTATATTATTATTACTCTTTATATCATTAATATTATTCAATGTCCTCTGCACAGTGTATGCTTAGAGTTTTCATATTCCCAATCTTTTGCACATTCACTATATTGAACATTTTGAAAGGAGCACTATTCACTTTTGTGCATAACTGATGTTGACAATTACAGAATATTTTACTCACTATACACTCAGAAGCAATACTAATAGCCTTACAGCTGATGGTTTGCATATTTGATTGGCTTTAAAATAAGATTTCTCTTTGTTCTTTTCATGTTAAGAATATCAAATTATCCTATTTCTGAACACAGATCCTATGTGTTATCTATACATTAAGCAACATTGTGACACACAAAAAGACACAAAACTTTTAGCTGTATGTTTATGCATGTATGTCTTTAGTGCTTCCTTATATTTGATGTCATATTTGTTCTTTCCACGTTTTATTTGTAAAAGACTTTATATATGTTTTCCCAAACACAGCAACCCCCTAGAGCCCATCACTGTGCATTGGAGCAGTAGAAATCTGATAAATATTTGTAAAATGGATGAATGAATATGAGCTGGGTGTAAAATCATGTAGTGTCAGCCATGTATTTGTACTACTGGATCATCAAAAGACATATAGATGCTTTTTAAATTTATCTTTGTGGAATTTTTAAATCAAAAGATTCCAGTGTCTGTTTCTTCTTTTGATTTCTTAGGGCACTTACTAATTCACCAAGTGCCTTCAATAAAATGTTAGCATTTTCTTTGTGTTGTGTCTTTTCTTACCACCCCTGGGGAGAAGAATGGCCAGCCTGACTCTCTGTGACAGATCTACCATGGCATGTCTACTCTGATAGAAAAATCCCTCTCCCCAAAGGCTTTGCCTCTCCTGAAGAGAAGGTTCATGAGCAAAGGCTGTGATCAGCAGCCATGCAATGGTGAAAACACACAGTGGGAGAAGATCTTATGCTTTGTTTCAACTCAGGGATATTAGCAGAAACCCAAGAAGACCATTTAGAATATCCACTCTCAACAAAAATAACCTTTCCCCTACATCCTGAGTCTGCCCTTGTCATTGTGATTTTGTTATTTGTTCTTGGCTCTCTATTGATGAACAACTGATTTTTCTCTTGTATTTTCAAGGATGCATTCACGTGATAAAGATTTTTACAGCTATGTTATGGGGTTTCGTGTCTCTTTTTACACAGCCTGTTTCATACCTCTTGGTTTAAAATAATCAAAAGAAACTTTTCCTATAACTGGGACAATAGGCATATCAAGCCTCCTTATGCAATCATTTGTTATTTTGCTATATATATATATATATATATACTAAATAAAAATATTCTACATTTTAATGAATGAATCCAATACTGTATATTGCATGTTCATCACAAACCATATGAGAAACAGCAATATTTGTGTTTTTAAATGCATAAAACAACAAACTGTGGAAATAATTCTATTTTCTGCTTGAGAATCCCAAAACTGAGATACTATGTAATTGACCACATAGTAAATTCTCATAGTAAAGGTTATTGAATGTGTGTGAATGGCACACCAGTGTACAGTGACACACCAGTGTACAGTGAATGGGAAACTGTACTGAGGTTGGTGTAACTTATGGATACCTATACCTTATTGGTAATTAAAGAAGGACTGAGAAAGAAAGGAGGGTTTGAAGATCAAATACAGGAATCAGTAAGATAGGCACCTTAAGGTGATTGACATGCTGTCATAAGTCTAAATAGCTGTCATAGCAACTCATCTCCTTCACTTAGAACTTGCAACAGTTATTTAAGTGGAGGGCAATTATTTTAAAAGTGGTTGCTAAATACCTTCAGCATTTTTTAAAACTAAAACATATAAATGCTAATTCATTAATCTGTTAAGAGGTGGCCAAGAACACACATTCCACTGCTGAACCAAGCACTTCATTCTCTTTCCTCTTCTTTGTGTGCGTATATGATGTATGTATGTGTATTAGTGTACATGTGTGAGTATGTATGTGTGTATGTACATGTGTGTGTGTGTATGTGTGTGTGTGTGTGTGTGTGTAGGCCAGAAGTCAAAGTCAGCTATCTTTCTTTACGGATCAACACCTCACTTATTTTTTGAGGCAGGATCTCTCACTGAACCTGTTGCAAACTGATTAGACTTTATGAGCTCGTTAGCCAGCTCTAGTTTTCCTCCTGTTTCTACCTCCTCAGCACTACAAGATCACAGGAGCCCACTAGGCCCACTTTCTCACATGGTACTGGGGATCCACGCTCAGGTCCTCATGCTTATACAGAAAATAGTTTATTGATTGAGCCATCTCTGCAGTCCCCTCCATTCTCTTTCTTGTACAAGCGATCACCGTAGCACATTATTTACATTTGCAGCTTGAATCTCACTACAGTGAGAACTTAACACTGATAAAGGAATACGGAAACATAAATATTTGAACTTCTTCCAATATTTTGTCATCGTCTCGCATATCACGTGAAACATTGAAAATTGTCTCAAAGCAAACAGCTCAGCTTTCTCAGTCACAACACAGCTCTTTATATAATGCTTACTCACAGAACTACAGTGACAACTACAACTGGATTTCACAGATAAGGAAGCAGATTTTCAGGCAAAATGAGCCAGTGTTAGAGAGACACACGCAGCATGTTTTCTTTCATATGTGGAGTCTAGTTTAACAACAACAGGAAGGTATGAAAGTAGATTATTTAAAAAGAGGGAAAGGACAAGCAAGGTAGGAAAGGGAAGGTGAGGGAGTAGTGGAAGGATGAATAAAACTGAAGTACTGTAAGTACTTATACACATGAAAATATCACAATACCACCCACTATTTATTAAGATCAGTATCTCCTAATGAGAATGAATGGGAAAAGAGTGGGATGGGAATAATATGGTTGACCTAATGAAGCAACAAAGTTCCAGCAGACAGTGTCAACAAAAATGTCCCAGTCTATGTTGAGCAGCCCAGCAGTGATTTGGTAGACTCTACTGTATGGAAGGAATGACGAGTAATGGGGAGTCCACCAATTGCTTAATTCTGACTATGCAATTTTCTTTAAAGTGTTTATTTATTTTTTGTTTCAGGGATAACATATTTTTATATGGATATAAATATATGGATATATAGAGATATAAAAAACAGATAATGTGGCTGGGTTGGTTTCCCTATCCTTCCACTGGAAGTTTTGCCTGGTCACAGGAGATGGCCACTTTCGGAATACTATTGCTAGGATTCTTAGCTGGGGTCATCCTTGTAGATTCCTGGCCATTTCCCTTGCAACAGATTTCTACCTGACTGCGAAATGTCCCACCTCTTGTCATTTTTTTTCCAGTTCTCTCCCGCTCCATCACCCCCCACCTGATCCTTCATGTACCATCCCTACCCAGCCCAAATCCATCCATTAGATGTCATCTATTCCCCCTTTCCCGGGAGATCGGAGCATTCCCCCCACCCCTTTCATCGTCTCTGGGTCTGTGAATTGTAGCATGGTTATCTCTTACTTTATAACTAATATTCACTTATAAATGAGTACATACCATGTTTCTTTCTGCATCTGGGCTACCTCACTAAGGATAATTTTTTTTCTCATTCCATGTATTTGCCTTCAAATTTAATGACGTCATTGTTTTAAACAGCTGAGTAATACTCCATTGAGTAAATATAACACATTTTCTTTATACGTTCGTCAGTTGAGGGACATATAGGCTGTTGTTGCCATGTTACGACTATTATGAATAAAGCTGTTATGAACATAGTTGGGCAAATGTCCCTGTGGTATGATTGAGCATACTTTGGATATATGCTCAAGAGTGGTATAGTGGGGTCTTGAGGTAGATCAATTTCCAATTTCATCACATTGATTTTCAAAGTGGCTGTACAAGTTTGCACTCCCAGCAGCAACGGAAGAGTGTTCTTGTTGTTCCAAATCTGCCTCACCATAAGCTGTCAGTTGTTTTTGATCTTAGACATTTTGATGGGTATAAGATGGAATTTCTAGGGTAGAACTAAATGTCAGCATAACAATGCCTAATAATATTCTGCTATAGCAAAGATTGGTGACTAGCCCATTTGTCATCAGAGAGGCTTCATCCAGTAACAGATGGAAACAGATGCAGAGATCCACAGCCAAGCATTAGTCTGAGCTCAGAGGATCCTGCTGATGAGAGGGAGGAAGGAGCCAGAGAAGTCAAGGACATACAGGAAACCCCACAGAATTGACTAGCCTAGGCTCATAGGAGTGCACAGAGTCTGAAATGACAACCAGGGAGCCTGCATGAGACTAACCTAGATCCTCTACATATATGTGACACTGGTATAGTTTGGTCTACTTGTGGGACTCCTAAATGTGGGAACAGGAGCTGCCTTTCACTCTTTTGCTGGCTTTTGGGACCCCATTCCTCCTACTGAGTTACCTTGGGCAATCTTAATACAATGGAAGTAGCAGTGTAGTAGGCCGTGTTTTGTTGATAGCCATGGGAGGCCTGCCTTTTCTGAGCAGAAAAGGAGAAGAAGTTAATAGGGGTGGGCAGAGAAAAGGTGAGAGGAGGTAATGGGAGAAGAGGAGATATGGGAAACTGAGATCAGGATGTAAAATAAGTTTAATAAATAAAAATGAATCTATAGGTAGAATATCTAGATATTGTTCTTTTTAATAAATGTACAAAAGATGAATCTTAAACAATATATGGAAAACGTTCATATGTGTATCATGAATATTTAAATAATTATTTACCATCACATGGTTTAGTGTTCTCTCAGCAGTTTCCAAATGAGGATATATCAGTGTGGGAAGATTAGAGAGGCTCTGAATTTCAGCCCTATACTCACAATATAACCCAAGATAGAAAATTCACAACTGTTACCAAAGTCTGCAGTACTTACTGGTACCTTGTTAGAGAATAATGAGTTAGATCAAAGCAGTGTTTGGAGGATATAGCTTTCTTCTGAAGTTTTTTTTTTAGAATGAAAACACTAAACTTCATATATTTAGCGTTAAATATATAATATGACATTATATTTTCTGACAATAGTTTCAGATTGTGGCCATTTTTTTACAAACAATTACAAAATAACAAGGACCTGCCTTGGAAGAAAAAAACTCTGTTTTGCCTTTGTAAAATGCACCTTAAGAGTTACAGAACTTGCTAGAAATAAAAAATACTACTTTTTGTCTATTTTGTCTCCAAAATTCTGTGTATAATTTTGGAAATGAAGAACTGCCTTTGTAAAGAAAGACAAGCTGTATATGACGTCACTCATCTGTGTCGTAGGATGGTGGTGGTGACAGATGGGGAAGGGCTGGTTAGAGAGTTCTATAAAGGTCTTGTTATTGTTGAAAAGTTATTCATGTGTAAGGAGGTAGTGAGTGCAGTGATCTCAGGAGCCAGCAGAGGGCATCTGATCCCTTGGAGTTGGCATTATTGGCTACTAAGATGCACTGGCAGATGGGTGCTGAAATTCAAGACCATGGCAAAAGTAGTACTGGATTCTTTACCCCTGAGCCATCTTCCCAGCAACCAGTCAGTGAGTTCTAATTCATCGTTAAAAGGAGGTAAGAATTTCCAGTGTGTCAGGTCATAATAAGGCAATATAGATGATAATGCACAGAAAATTAAGGGAAAAAATTACCTCAGAGGATTTGAACACCAAGATTTGAAAAGATAATTGTTTACCTAAATTTTAATTTTGTACATTGTATACATGCATTGAAATATATGGAAGATCATAATTCTGAACAGGTTTTAGCTGGGGATAGCGAGGCCTGTTTTATTCCTAGTATTTGGGAGGTTGAAACAGGAGGATCAAGTATTCAAGGCTACCTTGGGCCACATAGCATATTCTAGGCCAATCTGGGTTATAGTTTGAGACCCTACCAAAACAAATCAGTAGATAAAAAACTTCAATGAACAGCCTCAGCTTCGCTTGCCTTCTGGTATTAGCACAGGATCACATACAAAAGTTATACAATGAAGATATTCTGGTTCACAGTCTCTGGACATTGCTTGCTTTTTTATTTGTGATCTCCAAGTCTTTCCTAAATACTATACTTGTTTCATTCCACTTCAACTCAAGATCAGACAGGTGACTTGCTTTGTACCTGTACATCTATCCTAGAGTCAGATAAACAAAGCATAGGTCACAGGGTTTCTCCTGCTGTATGTACCTCCTGGGAAATGGGCCAAATATAACTTTCATTCCTATGAAAGCTACACAGAGGACTGCACCTCTAACTGGGCTTTGAAGATTTACATAGTCCAGGTGAGAAGGGGTCATAATGTCGTCTACCTGGAGCCTACTGAGGCAATCTGTTTATGTACAAAAACAAACAAACAAACAAACAAACAAAAACCCTGTGTGTGAAGTGAACACAACATAATATTGCTTGGTGATGAAAAAGCAAGAATTTTTTTTATCCATCTGGGTGGTCATGGTGCATGCCTTTAATCCCAGCATTCAGGAGGCAGAAGTAGACAGAACTCTGAATTCGAGACCAGCCTGGGCTACAAAGCAAAGTTCAGGAAAGCAAGAGTTGTTATAAAGAGAAACCCTGCCTTGAAAAACTAAAAAAAATCAAAACAAAACAAAACAACAACATCAAAATCCAAACTGTAATCAAGATTTAAATATCTAGGTTCAAAAAAAGGTACTAAGTTTGTATAAATTCCATTTTTATTTAAGACCACAACTGCTGTTTACCTGCTATATACATCACTGTGTATATTTTACATGTATTATCTTTTCTGTGGTCAGAATAGCATTTCGAGTAAAGGAAGTTGCCAGAGGCCATGAGAGTTGCAGCAGGTGACAACTAGTGTTTAGATGTCAACCCACCAGAGGAATAATTATCTGATGGAGGTTAACCCTGTCCAGGTAAAGCCTGCAGGACCATCAACTCTGGAGACTGTTACATTTGCTAAAGCAGCTTGGTGTCCCCCCAATACCTGCATTGTAGTGTGTAACCTACTGTGTTGTCTATATGTAATCTCATGATTGCATCTCAAGCTTAAGGGTGCCTATATCTGTGCATGGTCAGGAAGATGTCTTTTCATTTATGTGTATAATTTTTGATACATAGAAAATATACTAGGACATGCCTTGTAACTAGATCTATTGTCCCATGAGAACTGTCGACATTTAAAAGCCTGCTTTGTTCCCTTTTGGTCAGACTAACCACACAAAATTAGCTAAGTTCACTTTTACCTTAGAGCAAGTACAAACTAGACTAAAGTCTTTTCAAAAATATATCATGTGTTTAAATCTTTACAGCTATGCACAAGGTCAAAGTTGCTGGTGTCTAACTTAGGTTACTACACAACGCATCCTATGAAAAGCATGCCACGTCTTCACTTGCCAAGTCTGCTGACAATAGACCTATGTCTCAAAGTTTGTCGCTGGTCACTATGCCCCCTTCCACCCAGTCTGGTCACAGTCTTACTCCTGTAAACTTGGAGCCTTGTGTTGCCATGGTAAATGCCTAAGCTCCTTAATGCTTATGCTAGGAATGTGCCTTTGACCAGTGAGAAGTACCTCTTGTAATTATTATCATTGATTCAAGCCCCACATGGGAAAAGAGAGTTTTTAGACTAGAGGAATAGAAGCTGAAAGGAATCAGAATTAATGAAAATTAGAATAGAGGCAGAAGAATAAATGGATTTGTTAGGAACAGCATGATGTGCGAGAACTTATTTGTCCTCAGATACCATAAGTTCCTTTTGCTTGCTCCTAGTGTCCAGTTTGAAGACAGAAGGGGATCTTGGGGCTGGACCCCAAACATCTGCCTTAGGAGTGGAGGCTTACCTTCTTTTGTTCAGACCTCCTCCTCCTGGGAAAAGCCTCACAAATGCTCTATCTGTGAATGTGCTTCTCTGCATAGCACAGCTGCGATGGAGCCCGTGGAAGCCATGTGCAGTTTAGCCTTGCACATCTCTGACTATACATGAAAAGTCCAGGGATGATCATGTGACAATGTTGAGCCCCTAACCACATAATTAATTCATTCTCTTTCTTTTATGACTTTTATGACTTAAATAAGAAGTGTTGGCAGATATATGTTATCACATGCCTGATGTACAAAGGAAACCAGAATGCAGGAAGAAAGACCAAAGCTGTATCAGAAAGTAGAGAGAAAGGCTGGTTTGGAGCCCAAATATTTCCTTACACTTTGCTGTGCTGTATTGCTGCAGGGAACTCCATAGGAAAGCCCGTGGGACCCTGCTCTTGGTTAAAAATTAACATTTGTGAATTCTTTCCTAAAAAGACCCTCTGCTACCTCTGCCTCTATTACTCTTGCTATTTTGTTAGCTTTATCCTGTCGTCTGTGTATGCAATGGTGCTCTCTCTTTCCTTCCTCCCATTTTTAGAATTCTTAGAACCCTCAGCTTAAAATTCTCTTTTTCATGGGCGTCTCTATGTGCTGGCCTCCAGTCTTTGCAAGATCATTTTATTGTCTTCTCAGCATTCCTTGTTCTATTATGCAGCTAATTTCTCAAATTATATCTTCTAAGGAAGTGCCCATGCTTTATGAGTTACGTATTTCAGGAGATCATGGAGGATTCTGGCTGGTATGTTCACTACTCACTGATGCGTATATTGCACAATACCTCACTGTACTGAGGGGTAAAGTAAGTATTGTTGAATAAAAAGATTCATGTAAGTGTAAAGATCATCAGATTTAGCCCAACTGGACCTCTAGGTTAAACAACAGTGTCCTAATTGCCAACTATATTGAAATTAAAAACTTAGCTTTTCTTAAGGGATAGAAATTCTCTGACAAGATTCCTAATGATGCTAATTAAATGTCTGTGGTTCCGTGTGCTCCATCTTTTCTTCTCCAAGTCTTTTCTGGATCAATCCTTTTTCCACCAATGTCAATAACAGATTTTATAAAAATAATTTTATTTGTAAAAGGAGAGGACTTGACTGTAAATGAAATTACGTGGGTTCCTCCTATGTCCACTTCAATATCTGCATCCAAGCACCTTCAGCAGGAATCTGTACGACTTAGGACAACTTTATTCTCAACACCTTGGTGGCTTTTTAGTGGCTTTATTCCTTCCACCCTTCCTCCTTCCCTTCTTTCCTCCCTCCTTCCCTTTCTTTTTGTTAGTCTGGCACTATAAATAATTGAGAAGGTAAGCCCAGACTTGACTCTCAGTTTCTTTATCTTAGAAATGAATGTGCTATACTATCTTACTACTTTTTTTATCTTCTTTTAACAGTTAAATTCATTTCTCAAATAAAGTTCCTTTATGAAATCTGTTACTAACATTGGTGGACATTTTATGGTAGATAACATCAATCTCTCTTTCTCTCTCTCTCCCTTTCCCTGCCCCTCCCTCCCCCTCTCTCCCATTGAACTAAAAAGCACTTTGGAATCTAGGAGAGTAAAGTGCTCTCCACTCACTACCCAGTTGGCCATCCACTGGATACCCTGAAATCACCAGGACCACGTCTTTAAATAATAGAATGCCTGAGGTTCATTAGTTATAAGTTACGGGTGTGCGGTCCGACACAGGAGGAGAAGGCCCTTTCTTTTCTTTATAAACGGCTTCTCAGGAAGGCTGCTGAGTTCCTGAAGGGGGACACATGACAAAAGGACCCCAAGAACCAGTTTAAAAGCCTGTGCAGAGAAACCTGAAAATAAAAAGAGTTGTCCTACGTATCTGCAATGGAAATAGTCATCTTAATTTGATCCCATTTGTCCAAACTTGAAAAATTTAAATTTAATATTCAAAATTTCTATGATAGGTCAATTTGCTGTCATGATACTACCCAGTTGTTCCCTTCGATATCTTGAGTGGATTAAAATGTAATATAAAGCAGATCCATCCTCATGAGCACTTACCATGAGTGGCCCTCTTTTGACTCTCAGCTCCAACAGAGAACATATTCTGGACTAAAAGCCTAACAAACTTGAAAGCGAATCAGGAGGGTTATGCTGAACACCTTTTCCTTTTGTTGATCTCCCTTTAGAATAGAGTTTTACAACGCTCACAAGCAAGCCTCATTCTTGTACCATTTATATTTCAACTATGAATCAAGAATTGCTCGAATAGTCGAGGTGCAAGGCTAAGATGCGTTCATTGATTTCTTTGCCATCGCTAAAACTGAATAGGTTGCCAAGAGATCCAAGTTACTGCTGAAAATCCAAAGAGATTTCAGTTCTGTGCCAACTTACCTCACTCTTTGCTTTTCCATCCACAAATGAATGCCCTTCCCCACCAGCTCAGTATATAAAGGTTGTATTCCAGTCACATTGCTGTAGATTCAAACTAGACACGTGTTTGTTGTTTTCCTTAATGATTTCAGCTTCTGCAGTGTGGCTTGTGTTGCCTTTGAATTTGTATAATATCAACTCACTCAAGCAAAATACTTGATAGAGCCAGAGCAACGGAAGAATACAAGGATTTGTTTTGAAAAGTCTTAAAAACAATCTTGCTGACAGAACTTGCACTTGAACACACATAGAAGGAGAAAGAAGCAAAATGTATTTAATATTGCAATTCTTCTGGACAATTCTTGCAAAATTCTCTCTACAATGGTGTTGTAGGACATAAAGACTAAAACTAAAGCAATGTAATTGCTAGAGACAATCCGTCACTTGTGCAACCCTGACAAACTGAAGCCTGAGATGCTCTGGGCTCCTATTTAGATGATGATTGGTTCAAGGCTGAGTAAGTATCAAATTATCTGTTTCTCTTTGGATTTTCAGAGAGAAAAGAGGCCATATCTCTTGAGCATTTGCATCCATTAAGAAGTTGGAAATATTTGGTCATGTACATGTTAATTCATCTTCAATTTTGCTTCTTTTTGCATTTTGGCTTTTTACACAGTGTAGTATTATGGGGAAAACATATTTTATATAGTCCAAGAACTACTCGTTTTTCTTCCATAAAGTATAATTTTCATTTAAAGATATTTTATTCTGTTTTCCTTTTGAGATAGGATAGTGTGTACCTCAGGATGCCTCCAAATATAAATACTTTAATTTTGATTTTTAAGATATAGGTATAATTATATTGATGTTATAGCTCTGACAAAAATATTTTTCTATTAATTCTAAATAAGCTTTCATATGTGAAAAATAATAATGGATAGAATAATAGGTATGTGAATGAAGCTTTGTGAAGTAATAATTGATAACTAAGGACAAAGAGAATTTTCAGTAATAAACGTCGAAATAAAAATAGGACAGTTGAATCTCAGATAATGATCTACTGGCAGCATGTTAAAATTCCTCTTGTGAATATAATGTTTTATTAATTATTTGAAGCATAAAGGGAAAAAGTATTTGGCCACTGCATAAATTATCTTCTGTTCAATGATGTATCTTAAAATTTGGAGTAGTAATTTACTTTAATATGTTTTATTTTGGCAAATCAAACAATAAATGAAGTATAATAGATTTCATAGAAATACTGAGACATGTAATAATTTACATGTATTCATTTTTATAAAGCTCAATACTATGTAATACAAAGATTGTGGAATGCTGACACGGAAAATACCCATAACCAAAACCAGTCCTTTATGTAGAGATAAATGACCTCTGCTCTAATTCAGACACTGAGTAGCTAACTTCTTTTCTGATATTGACTTCTAAAGTAGAAACTTTAGAAATAGATGAGCTATGACTCTTCCTATTTTTAAAATTATAGCAACATCTGTGAGAAACCTTGGGAATTCATTTGAAATTGTTTGTTTTACTTCTTTTTTTGAATGTGTTCTAAATTTTCTTAGAAAATAAACCTGTTACTTCAAACTTTTATTTATCATACACATTGTCCTTTAAGGCTTATATATTCTTAATGGTGTTAAAATTGTGCTAAGAATTACAAATAGCTGGATTATCAATGCCATTGAAATTTTACATTTTATATTGTCCTTTCATATCCACTTAATCAATATAATAAATTGTGTGAGCAAATCTGAAAGCAGTTGTTTGTATCCTTGTATTTTAGAAGAAAAAAATACATTTTTCTAAATAATTGATATTGTGCCTGACTCCAATAGAGCTCCCCATGGCTTTTTTCATGGTCACTGTGAAACTGAAGGAGCTAGGACATGGCATCCATCCAAACAGGAAGGCATCATTGTTCAGGTGGAGGAGGGGATGCTTGGGGAAAAGGAGGAGGCATGCAGATTCACACAAGCATCCCTCTGGTGTTTTCATAAGCCAAAGACACATAAACTGTCTACTTGGGAACTGTGTTCTGCCATTTTAATGATGCCAGCTGGAGCTTCTAGGAAGGACATAAAGGGGTTTTCTCCCTATAAGTTCAGCCTCTATTCCTTTATGAGTAATATTTAAGGTACTGGCACATTTAAGCTGATCCAGAGGAAGAACAGAAAAATTGTTTACATATATAATGCCAACTTTAAGGTAATTTGAGGGGGAAAATAGTACCACAGACTTTATTCTGGCACTTTTTTTCCTAGTCTACAATTAACCTAGCTATCATTTTGGAATTCTTAAAAAAATACTTTAATTACAATACAAGGTTCTTTGCATCCCATCACCATTCACCATTCTGAATGATCAAAAAAAGACGTGTCTTTTCTATCTACCTCTTATAATATGCATAACCCAAATGGTGGCACAGTATAGCAAACCCATCGAATCCTGATTCTTTTCTCTTATATTCATGGTTTTTAGATCGGTCTGGTTGATATGACATGCGCGTCTAGTTTGCTGTTTCCATTGCATACACTCTAATGAAAATGTCCATTCCTATCTTGGTCGTCATTTACATTATTTCCTTGGAATTCTGGCTGTTGTTGTTGCTCAAGAAATAAGTGGGAGGAATCGTTGTAAGACACACAAGAGCTCCACAAGGTTTTATTCTTGACCTTGTGTTTTGGATTCATAGGATATAAACATGCAATATTTTAAGGTATTGACAAATTACTCTCTCCTTCAACAGCAGCCTGTGAGTTCTCATTTTCTTTCCAGTCTCTCAAATGAAATTGTCTTCCTTTATTTATTTATTTTTTTTACAATTTAAAAGAAGTACGTTTTTATTTGTATTTCTGTTTGCACTTATCCAACAAGCTCATGTTGAGCACTTTCTCCACTTTGCTTGTCATTTGGGACTTACCTTTTGTGAAATTCCCTATTTTATTTCTTGACCATCTTTTTTTAGTTAATTTTTCCCCCTTATCACTTTTGCTTTTTGAGGCTGCTGGCTCGGTCTTCCTGTCTGAGCATCAACACAAGAATAAGATTATGAAGTGCTTCATAGGATGGCATCGTTTAAGGAAAATACAGAAAGGTAGACAACAATGTCACAGCATTCCTGGGCCATGCTATAATACTTTCTCCTCTTAGTCCTAGGACAAACTTCAAAAATTACATATTACACCCTTCTGCTGGCTATAGGACATGTAAGGACCTCCTTTGGCAGTCTCTTTAGGGGCATCGAACAGAGTTGGAGTCTATCTTGGCTCACAGTTTAAAGGGGAGACAGTTTATTGTGGCAGGGAGTGAGGTCCCAGGCACATGGTGTCTGTGGTCAGAACACAGGGAAAAAGGAATGCCAGTTCTCAGCTGGGTTCTTCCTTTTTATCCATCTGAAACTGCAACCCATGAAATGGTACTGCCTACATTCAGGGTTCATCTTTCTGCCTCACTTAAACCTTTCTGGAAATGTCCTCACATAGAATTTATATCAGATTTCTCATGGTGGCTGTGA
The DNA here is from genome assembly GCA_001685095.1 of Ellobius talpinus. Lineage (NCBI taxonomy): Eukaryota > Metazoa > Chordata > Mammalia > Rodentia > Cricetidae > Ellobius > Ellobius talpinus. Next base: position 19,767 of record LOJH01004070.1, on the reverse strand, counting down.
TCTTGTACCACATAAATGCTTCTGACTCATAAGACCATCTAAAGCCAGGTTTTTCTTTACTTGGTGCACAGTATGAGGATCCCCTAATACTCTCAAACACATTGCAGTTCCAACCTGTGGCTGTAGAGATCATGGCCTTATTAACTCAGAAATGGTAAAATCCCTATGGTAGTCATATTTGTCGTTATTTTCTTTTATCAAGTTTAACAAAGCTCTTCTTACTGTGATGTGGTGATGACAATGTCTTAACTGTCCTTCTCTAATCCTTAAATACTTAATTTTTGTATCTAGGTCTTTAATCTGATGTGGGCTTCATAGGTAGCACAAGGAAAGAAAATAAGTCTGTCAACTTTTCCTGACACCATTTGCTGACTTCTTCAAAGATCCCCATCATTTGTTATGCTACTACCCATCAAATTCCTATATAAGTTTGTGCATTTGTGCATATTTCTCTATTTACTCTTACCCTGGGTAACTGAACATCTTGTGATCATTTATGCTACTTTTAACAGTCTTGCCATCTAGGAAGGGACACCTGCATCCTATGCATCCACGGAGTGGGGTCCATCTCTAGCTACAACTCTATTTCTGTAGTCTTCCTTTCTCTACAGCACACCATCTAACATAAAACACAATGCATGGTATTTATTTTTTATATGTGAGAATATAACTTTAATTTGTTCAGTGATCTGCTCTAATGAACCTACTCAGAATATTTTGCTAACTAACAAATTTGGGACAATTAACATATGAAAATGGATTGAAGAATGTACAAATGAATATGGATCTTATAGGTTCTAATTTGGAAATTATTTTTCACTGACTAATGTTGACTAGTTATAGAGTCACTGTGGCTTTTAAAGAGAACTCGGTACATTTCAAACATTTTGCACAAATATACATTTAGTCCTAAGACTATATTAAGGCCCAGCACTTTCTTGTGAGTACCCATTGATAACTGATTTGGTCTCTTTAATGTGGTGGCTTTACTGTTTCTGCAATTTTTTTCCTTGAGCTATTTTGTGGAGTTTGTATTTTTTTCCTATAAAATTAATCCTGCTGTTACATTTTCAGATTGATTTGTTCGTTAGTGTGATATCACTGCTCTGAAAAATGCATGCAGGTTTATCAGGGTCAAATGGAAAAATGGATTCTGGAAGCTGGAGGTAGGAATTAGGGTGGGGAGGCAGCACGTTTGTGTCCTTTATCCCAGTTCTCATCTTTAAGCCCTATGGCCTGGTTTCACCTTCTCAGCTCCCTCCACCCTCGTGACCTTTCTCTTCTTGGGTCCTTGTGTTGTAATGCACCACTTTATAAACTGTGACGCTCTTCCCATCTCCAGATATTTAATTGAAGCTCATCGCAGAGTCCGCTTTGCCATGTAAACGCATATTCACAAATCGAAGTGCTTACGATACAGTTTGTGGCTTTTTATTACAATTATCATATTTTCTCTTGTATCCTTACATAATTCTTTTGTTGGTGCCTTTGTCTCCATTTTACCATATGTTATTTCTTCCTTCTTTTTTACCCCTTAGTTGGGCGGGTATTTGTTTTATTAGCTATACCATGATGGCTATACAGGGTTTGAAAGACATGGGCAACTTGCTGGGGTTAGGTCTCCGTCTGCTGTCAGTTCTCAGTTCTGAGCATGTCAAAGATGCTGCTTTCCTTCTGCTCTGGTGATCTGCCCTCACTCCCACCTCCGGGCAGGATGCTTTCAAAGTCAATGTTAAAGGCAGTGGGGCTCCTGGAGACTGCTCACGTTACACCCCTCTCTCTCACCGAGTGAAAGAAACCTGTGAACTCTGTTTCTCTTCTGCTTCTGCCGCTGCTCCAGGGAATCTAAGACTGTGAATGTGTCGCTATTCCCTGGGGTAGTCTGCCTGAGCATGCGCACCAGCTGATACCAATTGTTGCAGATCGCAGAGTTTCGCCCTTTCTACTACGCTCTCCAGGGATCCCCGCCCGCACCCCGGTCCTGAGATCCTCCTCTCTCCTGGGTGGTGGGCGGTTAGGTCGGGCTGGTTGGAATATCTAGGGAAATGGCCTTTGGAGTTCATGTCCTTGCGTCTAGCCACGCAGGCTCCGCGGCGCCGCCGCCCTTGTTCCCTGGTCGCTCACAGCTTCCGAGTGAAAGCCGCTGCGAACGGCTTGAATGAAACATGTGTGGGTTTAGTCTGTGGTAAAACCACCAGGGGATCCCTTCTCTCCACAAACCAGAAGCTCTGTTAGAAGGAGGACGAGAGGGAGGAGGCCTGGAGCGAAGCGCGCGCAGTGGCTGAGCGGCTGGGAGAGGCTGGGCCACCTCCCCTGGCGACCATGCACCGCTCCACCCGCCTGCGGCGGTTCCAGGCACCACGCTCTCCGCCGAGGCTGTGATGGTGGTGGCAGCGACAAGCTCCTACACCCCACAGCACTGTGCACAAACCAGCAGCGTCCTCTCCTCCCTCTCCCTCCACCCCACGCCTACTCCGCCTGGGCACTATGCACAACCGCCGGCGATAGCCCCTTGTTAACTTTGAGCTGAAGGAGCAGCAACTTTGACAGCAGCCGCGGGTTACGAATCTGGCTTCTCCTTGGCAACAGAAGCCTCGAAAGTGGCCTGAGTTAAACCAGACAAGAGTTTCCTCTGAGCACACCAGCATTGGCTGTTTGCAACGGGTTCCCTGCCAGCCAGGAGTGGGATTGTGACAGCCAGTCCCCTGGTGGAGGGGACTTGTTTTTCTTTCTCTCAAGAGACCTCGACTAGCCGACTGGATAAAGCTGTACCAAAAGGATGTAAATAGCAAAGCAACTGTTACCAAGAAGGCAGCCACCACCCAAAGGCAGGGAGGAACGCGGGGCTTCCTCCAGGCTGTGCCCAGTTGCAACATTAGGAAACAATCGGGTGGTGTTTGCAACTTTTCAAGGTCAGTGTGGTTGGATCTCTGCTATTTTCCCTGGGAACCTTCCGGTGATCAGAGCTTGGGTTACATTTGACTGCGAAATGCACAGGACACCGAACGTGGAAGGATTGTAGGGGGTGTGTTGAGCCCCCGACCCCCCCCCAGTTCTGTTCCCTGCTTTCCCAGTAGTCTTCAGCTCCTCTCCACTACCCAGCAGTGAGTATGTGACATGTGCCTAACTCTCTGCACCAAGTTTGGCAGCAGGTGTCGGTGCTAAGTAAGAGCGGGGCTACTAGGTGCGCCCTCGCCGAGCCATGCCTGCCCGGGGCGCGCCTTTCTCGCGTACAACGCGGCTGCTGCTCCTACTGCTGATGAAGGTTTCCTTCTCTGCTGCCCTGAGCTTTGTCTCTGAGGCCAGGAATGGAACTTGTCTCGGGGGTAGCTGTTCCCCACTGCTCCAACGCCACAGCAGGGATGCCCGGGAACCAGGAAATTCTGCCAGAGACATTCTGCGAGTTCGTATGCCCAGGGAGAAACTGGAAGCAGAGGTGAGAGGGGCGACCTCCTGGGACCTCCCACCGGCCCGCGGCGGCAAGGCAGGTGTGAGTGAAGAGGCAGCAGGTGCCGCAGCTGCTGGGCCCTTGGGTCGTCCAACCAAGCCACCTGCTGCCTGGAGGTGGAAAGGTGCGCAGGGTAAAGAGCCATTGGGAAATTTGGGGAGAAGGGACCCCACGGACCTCCAACTCTTCCTTCAGACTTCGGAGGGGGAAGAGATGAGTCCCAGGGGCGCTGTCATTCCCCGGAGCAGCCAGGAGAAGAGTGTGAAAATGGAGCTTGAACCCAGAGACCTTTTTTACTGGCCACAGAGAACTGGACAACTCCAGGGTTCCCACCAAAAGCCTTCAGCGGGGCACGAAGGGAGGACCATTGCTCCCCCAGGCAGGGCACTACCACAAAACGGGTCTGTAGATGACTGGATCCCTGACCAAGGGGGTCCGCGCCGTGGAAACAGCACAAACAGGCGCGTGAGACTGAAGAACCCTTTCTACCCCCTGACCCAGGAGTCCTATGGCGCCTATGCAGTCATGTGCTTATCTGTGGTGATCTTTGGGACCGGCATCATTGGTAACTTGGCGGTGATGTGCATCGTGTGTCACAATTACTACATGAGGAGCATCTCCAATTCTCTCTTAGCAAACTTGGCCTTCTGGGACTTTCTCATCATCTTCTTCTGCCTACCCCTGGTCATCTTCCATGAGCTGACCAAGAAGTGGCTTTTGGAAGATTTCTCCTGCAAGATTGTGCCCTATATCGAGGTAATGTCTTCTAGCTACTGCCTTTATCTGTTTCCGGAATTATAGTCAAAGAACAGTGGTTGGGGGTACTACCTAGAGGGACCCCTTGCTTCTTTCTCTGAATGTCCTCCTTTCCCCAGTCACTTAGGTGTGCATATGTGTATATGAAAGAAAGCAGCTTTGTTAAATCACTTTCAAACCTCTTTGCTCCTGGACTGTGAAAAAAAGATGGTCCTATAACGTGTACAACCATCACCTGGATATGGCTGTACTTCTGACTTGGCACCCATCAGAGAGCCCAGGGTTAAGTAACGGCCTGTTCCTGGTGGTTGCCCATATTGAAGCCTAGTAAAAGTGGGGGAAGGAGTTATTAGCATATTTACTAAAGTTCTAGTGTGACTCTTCCATCTTCCCATCCCCCAGGAAGACTAATGAGTATTTCCTAAACTACCAAAGCTAGAGTTATATTTTATGTATAAGAGGAAATCAATCTTTTTTTTTATAGTTGGCCTCAAGATATATTAGGAACCTCCCAAATTAGTTTAAGTTGTCAAAACTCTCTATCCTATTACTTCACCTAAGTTCTTAGGTCTTCCTTGTTTCTCTGTGGATCCTTTAAAAATTGAGAAACTTTTAAAAAACAGCTTATTATTCTAAATGGACTTAAAGAAAAATAAGACGATAGCCTCCATCCCTAGTAATCCAACATTTATCAAGTATATAAAACAAATTTACTACTACTATGTTTGTGAAGAATGGGCTATTTTTAAGGGATTTACTCTTAAGATAAGAATGTTTCTGAAGAAATCAGTTAGCTTACAAACTTTGGAAATGAAAATTGTTTGAGCCAAGGAAGGTTTTACAGCTTCATGCTGAAGCTACTGTGGCAGCCGTCGCTCTGGTAGTTGGAATTTTCTCTGTAAATTGGCCTCTTTAAACACCAGCTCTTGGAACCTACCCAAGTATTTGGCTGCCAGTTGTGGTTTTAGCCAGCTGGGCCTTGATTTCCTCCATTCAGTCTGGCCATTTCATTTATGGAAACCCAAGAAGGGGAACTGTAAATATTGCAGGGCCTCTGATCTGTCTGGCACCAGGACCAGTTGACACTATGTTCAGCATTGTCTCCGGTTTAAAACTCCAGGGTAAGTCAACAGAAAACAGTGTCTACTTAGAAGGTTCAAAGCCAGAGACAGTCAATAAGACCCTCTGTTATTCTGTCAGGGCTCAGATGTAGGACTATCCATGACTGCTAAATCAGCTGTTGCTACTTACCAGGATCCAGGGCCTCCCTTGTTGCCAAGCATGGAGTGACTCAGAAACACTGTTATTTACTGGGGAGACAGTTCCCTCTTTAATTTGAGAGGGCATAGGTGAGGAACATAAAAGAATATGCTTCAATTTACAATTGTATTTTCAAAGACAATTTTAGTTTAAGCGTTTTCTGATTCTTGTTTTTAACAATGCTAAAAGATTTAGGCAAGAAGCAGCTTTAGAAAATAAAACGAAAAGTTCAACGGAAGAGGCAGCCTGCAAGCAAGAACTGTGTTAACTTGTTTCAGTGGGGACTAAAGGGTTGGGGCAGGGGTTGGTTTTATACACTGGAAATAAAAATAATAAAGAAGGCAGAAAAAAAACAAGGAAAAGGAAAAAAAACAAAACGACCAAAGTTACTGAAGGAAAACCACAAGTGAAAAGAGTTGTATCAAACAGAAGAAAAAATATAAAAACTTAGGTTAGTTTAAGGAGATCTACCTTTTCTAAGTAATGGTGTTTATTTTGCATTTAAAGTTCTTTCTCACTATTTCTGAAGTTTTTATTTTGCTTTCAGTTTTTTGAAACTGGGTGCCATATCATGGAAGCTGGCCTTATACTTACTGTTTAGTCGAGGATGTTCTTGAACTCCTGATCCTCCTGCTTCCACATATGGAGTATGGGGATTGCAGGTGAGCTTCACCATATCCAACCTGAGGGTTTACAAACACACAGTGACACTTTATTCTGTCTTTTCAACTTACTTTTCTCACTAAGTCTTGTGAAAATCTCTCTTCTTGTTAGTAAAACTCTTCCCGTACTCTCTGCAGTTTTGCTTAGTTTTTACTATTTTTTATAGCCTTACCTATCTTCCGTTATTGAGATTATATTTTTTTCTAGAGGATTGAAGGCTTGCTTGAAAATATTTACTTAAAAACATGCTTTATATTACACATTTTATATTATATACTTTTTACTGTTACAATATACATAAAAATCAACCTTTGCACTACATTTAATTCCACTGAGTTTTACAGTACTTTAGCATGTTTTATAAAATAACTATTGAACCATGGTATAAGTTTCCTATTTCCAATTTCTTTAATTAATTGATTAATTTTTAAAACTGTTCTTTTCTCATTTACATACCTATTCCAGTTCCCACTCTCTCCCCTGCTCCCACTCCCTCCATCTTCTCTCCTCCCCACCCCCATCCATCCCTCAAAGAGGGTAAGGCTTCGCATGGGGAGTCAACAAAGTCTGACACATCATTTTGAGGCAGAACCAAGGCACTCCCCACACCATACTTACACTGAGCAAAGTATCCTTCCAAAAAGAATAGACTCCAAAAAGCCATTGCTAAGAATAAAAGCTATAGTCCAAAACTCAAATACTGCATTTGTGCTATTTTCAAAGAAGGAAAAGGAATTTGGTCACAGTCCCAAGTGAGATTGCTGCATATACAGACCCTGAGATGGAGCCTTTGTGTATATGGTCTTGGGGGAGGGGATGAAGCTTGTTGGGGCGTAATCAGGTTCAACACTTGTTTGGAATTTGAACTGTGTATGAAGATGTCACAAAGACCTCTGCTAACACCAGAGGGCACTTCTAGTGTTAGGGCAGCCACGAAGAGAAAGACAGAATTGAGTAACAGGGCCTTTGTAGTCTATAATGAACTTGTCAGTAGATAGAAACAACTTTCAGAAATGGGCATAACCTTGAGTCTAATGAAACTCTTTGGTGAGGAGCAATTTGTTGAGAGGATTACAATCCACGACTGTCAGACACCCACATTCTGTTATCCAAAGGAAACAGTGCTTCGTCCCTGAAGGAAGAGTTGGAACAACCAGCTGGAGACCCCCAGAATCCACTGTACTTGCCTTTCCAAATTACTTCAGATAAGCCACTGTAGGTTCCAGCCGCATTTTAATGATGAAGGAAGAGATTTACAAATGTACCTAGGCAGAGGTACCCAGACCCACAAACTCATCAGTCCAGGTTTCTGTTTGCTGGTTATAAAGCAGAGTTGTATCCAAAGAGTGATTTGATTTTTTTTCCTACTTCTTTGCATCCTTTGAAAATTATCCCTGCATCTATTAGATAAGAAAGCATCATAAGGCCAGTCAGCACCATTCAGTATGTGAACCTCAAAACTCTTGCTATTCATAAGTTTTCATCCTGTTTCTGCAATAAATTCCATGATTTGTAGGTGACACATTTTTTAAAATATTATAATCATGGCTGGGCTTAATACTAATAAAGATGAAGGGCAATAGAATGGTAGGAAAATGGAGGTGAGAGAGAAGGTGGGGAAGAGAACTTGGATGGCTTTGGGAGTTATCTTTGTAGACACATCCGTTTAAGTTGGCCTATCACATAGACACCAGGGAAAATAATACACAGAGAAATAGACATAGTGTCTTTGTGCTGTGGAAGCTTGGGTATGGGTTGTAGAAGGAGAATTGTGTAAGAGTTACCTACCATCCTAGCTACTCAAAGATGGAGCATGTGTTTAAAGGCAGATGATTCAGACACTGAATATGGCATGTGGAATAGCCCTTTGCTCATTAGTTGATGGAGGGAAGTCAGTCAGAATCAATGTATCAGATGATCCCAGACCATTGCCAAACAATTATTTGTTTAGATCTTAAATAATTGGTTCCAAATGATATTAACTTCCCCTGTTGATTGAAGGACCACACCTTCATGCAAGGGCTAGAGGCTTCCAGTTGGTCTCAGGTCATCATGAATTTAGCTTTTTATATTGCTGGGGTACCAGATTCCTATAGAAAGATAAAAGATGACTCAAGGGAATACATCTCACCAGGAATTCTGCTCGTAAATAATTTGTGATAAATCTAGAATATTTTCCTCATGAAGAGAGATGATGCTTCCAATGGCTCTGGAAATACTGGTTTGAAGCTGTGTAAAAAAAGTGATTCTTTCCTTGCCTTAGCTTGTACTCAACAATGACAAGTGAAGAAAGGAAGGGTAATTGGATGCTAAAGATGGCATGGCCAGTAAGTGTGCAATTCTACACAGAATTTCCTAAACCACCTCTTTCAAGTAATAGCACATTTATCACAGCAGATGCTAAATTTGCTTTAATGGCGGATTAGCTACTGGGTAGTCTGATAGACTTTTAAGTGGAAACATGCAGTTTTATGAGCAATTTGAAAGTTACTAATAATATTCTCTCGAAAAATGGGCTCAATCTGTGAGAATGGTACTTAACAAATATTTTATGACTTCTCATTGATCCCGTTGTAATCCTTTGCTGCATTTCCAAACATGAGAGAATATTTAGCTAGAGATTCTGGTGGGAAAAAGAATCAGTTTCCCAGATTGTTCCTTCATTTACAACTATTTTCTGGAAAAATAAATGATGAAGGTAACTGAATTTGTGGCTGAATAAATAAAGAATATAATAATCAAGTTTCAGCTTCAAATAGCTAACATGATTATTGTGAAAATGAGTCCTTTTTTAAGCTCATCAATGGAGTGTGAGCAGAGACATGTATTTTTCTTCGTTTCTTCTCTAGAATTGCTAGATGACATTAAGCTCTTAAGGGTTATATATAAAACAATAAACAGCACCTGATAAATGACTAAGAACAGTCTGAATAAATCACCAGTGTCTGTGAGTTTTTTTCATATATGACATTAGGCATCCATTGATCCATGCTTATTCATTCATTGCACATTTATTAGGGTTTTCTTTGGTGAAGGGCAATGTGTTCGGAGACATAGGAGCAGAAAACGATGTACAACTTTCCAAAGATGAGTATCACAGGTAAGCTAAAGGTTTGAAAGTGTAGTATAATGACTTACAGTATAACAAACACCATAATAGAGACTTTAAGGAAGTTTTGGGAAAGTTCTGGAATGGTCTTAGATGGACCATTGTAACATCAGGGCCTGCTGGTTGGGGTTTCTGTCCTGCCCAGTTCCCATAGCCGATAAATCACAAAGAAAATCACACAGAGGTCTACATAAGTTATAAACTGATTGGCCCCTTAGCTCAGGCTTTTTATTAACTCTTATAACATATATTAACCCATTATTCTTATCTATGTTAGCCACATGGCTCATTACCTTTTTCGGCAGGGCAGGTCACATCCTGCTTCTTCTGTGTCTGGACAGGACTGGGGAGGAATGGGCTTCCTCCTTTCCAGAATTCTCCTGTTTTCATTGCTCCACCTCTACTTCCTGTCTGGTTGTCCCGCCTATGCTTCCTGCCTGGTTACTGGCCAATCAGCGTTTATTTAAAATATAATTGACAGAA